>JAOWBC010000248.1:828226-842482 GCA_028566105.1 Hypoplectrus providencianus
CAAAGCAGGAGTGCAGTGGAAATTTGCTGGGTCCTTTTACTTCGCCATCACTGTGATTACGACCATAGGTGAGCGGATGTTTCTTAATTAACACGTTAAGGGCACGTGAAGATGCTCGGTGCAGGGCTGGGCCAGTTTGCTCCAGTTTTTGAGCATTACATTTGAGCAGTGCTCAGGAGCTATTAAGAGCAATTTTGAAGTTTTTGAGTAGGACCACTTTCTGCTTTTCTTCAATTCAGAGAAAAATATGGTATTTTGATATGAGTTACTTTACAAATTGAGATAATTAATGCAATATAAAATCAACAAATTGTAATCAAATAATACAAAATAAATATTGTATTTAAGATACGAGTTGCTTTGCCGATTAAGATTGGTAATCTAAAATACAATTAAAACCACCAACTCATTAAAAATTAAATGCTGTATTTAAATTAGTTGTTCCTTTGAAGAATAAGATTGGTAGTCTAAAATACAATCAAAAACATCAACTCATTAAAATGATATACTTATTTTAGTTAGTTGTTTCTTTGAAGATTAAGATTAATAACATAAACCAACCTATTACATTATTTTGTTAATAAAACAATGTATACACAACCAAATGAAAATACTTTATTATCAAATATTCTTTAAGCCTAACTCTGTTCTTTTTGATAAAGGCATTTTTTTATTTTTTTTTTTTTTTTGATGCCTAGAACCATTTTACAGCATGTCCAAAACAGTGATTGTGATGTGGCGCACAACAAAGGTGTTCATGTTTCAACAGGGTCTTGTAATGAGTGTTTTCTAACCTTGTTGATGTAGTTACCTTGAGGGCTGGTTGTGGCGGCTAAACCTAACAGTTGGACTGCATGAACAACATGTTAAACAACAGTCATGACATAGGGGACAGCTGCAGTTGTCTCACGTCAAGTGTTGCGGACACATGTGAGCAGCATGCTGACAAAAGTGCTGCAGCTGTGAGCCTTTGGCTTCAGTTACCAGAAGGCTAAACGACAAACAACATTTTCTCTCCATCTGTGGAACTATTTGGTTCATTGTCCCTTTCAGACCCGTTTTGAGGAGTCCATCGTCCTTTTTTGGGTTGCTCTGCAGGGTGGGCAGGCAACCTGTGATTGGTCAAAGTTTCCCTTCATTGCCTACATATGTTACAGTCTAAAAGCAGCCCAGATCTTGAAGTGTAGCGTCTCTCAGACCACTTGAATTACAATATGTTGAAAGGCTATTATGGCACTTTTCCCAATGACATAAACAAGTTGTTTGAGTACTTTGAGAATCGTCTTTTAACCACGCCGGTCAGGTGTGTCAAACTCATCTGAGCTTTTCAATCCATTTCTCAAGTTTTGCCGCTGGTACCAAATCCAAAGACAAAGACAGCTGGACATGACATATCCCTTGTAAAAATGTCTGGACAGTTAGCCCAGTAGTCCAACATTACAAAGGACAAATTTGCCTTTAGCAGCTTTACAGTCTGCACATCCGCGCATGACACCCTCTGTCCTTTGACCCTGACTTTAAATAAGGAAAAAACTTCCACAGCAAAATGGAAGAAACCTAAATTGATACATTGATCGATATATTTGGTCCACATACACAGTAAAGATCATGTCAACTTCTATAGTTATTACACTGATAACATCAAAGCTGTAGCCCATATATATTTTACCTGTGTTGTCCCAAAAATGCAGCGAGAAATTTAGGCCTTGTGGATAAGAAACATAAACAGTTCAAACATACTTTCTCTTTTGTGTTTGCTGCCAGATGGTTAAAACAGTCTTTGAGGCTTTGGAGGAAATCTTCACAACAGCAGTAAGGGTTTAAGATCTTTACTGTGAAGAAAATCAGATGCTTTGACTTGATAAAATACATAGGAGGCAAAAATGGGGGTAAAAAAACCAAACAAAAAAACATTAATCCATCAAAATTAATTTTTTGTAGATTTTTCTCTGTAGACAAATATCTCAATCCTGTTAAAAATCTCTTTTAGAATTTCACCTTTCATGAAATTTTATTTGTGATTTCCAGAGTCAGTGAGGCTTTTATTTCCAGGTTATGTAAAGGACAAAGAAATAATTTAAACAGTCCAAAATATAAAAATGAAGTGAAAAAACAAGAATGAGCCTGTTAAAAACCATAGGGTGTTAAAATGGATACAACTTTTCCTGTGTTTACACCAGGCCACTGCAGGTTATATTTTAATATAATATGATAAGAAAGTTATTTATTTGCAGTGTTTAAAATGTGTCTGCTGTGTCAACAATGTGGGAGTTATAAAAAAAAAAATAGCTGTTATTTCGCAACATTAAAGTCAAGCTGAAGTGTGTGATTTGGTTTTCCATTAATTAAAGGGATTTAGTGGGAGTGTGTGTGTGTTTTCCTGTGGATTTTCAAGCTACAACTGTGAAATAGTTATTTTTATCTGGGAGCTCGATGTCAAAGTGCCTCACCACCTCACACTTTCACAGACAGCATATGATATCAGGTGCACGCCGTCTGAGGTGTCAAACTGTGACGTCTTCTCCTGCAGGTTACGGCCATGCGGCGCCCAGCACCGACTCAGGGAAAGTGTTCTGCATGTTCTACGCCCTCCTGGGGATCCCGCTCACTCTGGTCATGTTCCAGAGCCTGGGTGAGCGGATCAACACGTTCGTCAGGTACCTGCTGCACCAAGCCAAGAAGTGCCTGGGGATGCGTCACACCGAGGTTTCCATGGCAAACATGGTGACGGTGGGCTTCTTCTCCTGCATGAGCACCCTGTGCGTGGGGGCCGTGGCGTTCTCCCACTGCGAGGGATGGAGCTTCCTCCACGCCTTTTACTACTGCTTCATCACGCTCACCACCATCGGGTTCGGAGACTACGTGGCCCTGCAGAGGGACGACGCTCTGCAGAATGACCCTCGCTACGTTGCTTTCTGCTTTGTCTACATCCTCATGGGCCTGACGGTGATTGGAGCGTTCCTGAACCTGGTGGTGCTCCGCTTCCTGACCATGAACACCGAGGACGAGCGCAGGGACGCCAAGCAAAGGGCCCTGATGTCCGTCAGTAAGCCCAGAGGAGAGGTGGCTCGCCTTCTGCCGATCTCAGCCTCAGCCTCTTCCACACCTGTAGCAGACGACTCCACGAAGGGGAAAGATTTGAAAGGTGTCTACACCGAGGTGCTACACTTCCAGACTATATGCTCCTGCTTGTGGTACAGGAGCAAAGAGAAGCTGCAGAGCTCAACCATGATCCCTCAGGAGCTGACCTTCTCCGATGCCTACATGCAACAGAACAGTAACTGTCCTCACTACATGGAGCCCGGATCAACAGGCTGCGTTTGCAGTCCACGTCAGTGTTCCAGTATAAGCTCCATAACAACAGGCCTACACATACTCTCTCCATTCAGGGTGTTTAAGAGACGCAGCTCCGTCTAGCCTTTTTTTTTTAAATGCAGCAGATTTTAGTTCTGAACACTGCGCCCATACTGCCAAGTGGACAGCAACACCCAGGCGGTCCCTTACAACAGTACACAGGACTACAAGTCGATGTTTGAGGTGCTATAATCCCAGCAAACAGTAGGACATATGAGAGGGGAAAGCACATGCAGTACTGTAAACAGCAGCGTCTTACTCAAATATATGTGCTTGAGAAGGTGCCGCATGCATCGCTTAGACCTGAAGTCTCAAACAGGGCATCCTGTTTGCTTTGAAAAGAGGTGTAGGAGGTCATCCAGGGCAGCACACACAAACACACAGCAGTGCAGGAGGTGCACGGTGTACACAGCAGAGCAGCAGAACAGGTGCTGCACGAGGTACGAGACCGTTGAGCAACAGCATGATAAGACAGTGTGATAAATTAACTGACAGCTCTAAATACCACTTAACTGTGTTTGATCGTAATCTCAGAGGTGGTGATTCAACTCAGGGGTTATTTCTTAAAGTTTAAGACCTTTCCCTTCATTGTATTTGTGATTGATGCAGCAACAGTTCAAACAGTGACACTCTGGATTCAAACAAACTCAAACAAATCGTGATTGTCAGAGCTGTATTGCTGACACACACTGATAACTCAATATGACTCATCTGCCGTGGAGCTGCCTCTGTTATTGTGATTTTTTTTCAGTCAGAGCTCTCTGGCCAAAAGCGCTGGTGCATCAGTCACAAACGCTGCTGCATTATGTAACGTCACAAGTGGAAAAGTTCAAACAATCACGATGACATTTCTCCAACACAGTGAAACTGCATTAACTCTGACTTAAACACACTTTCCTGTTCACTGCAGAGTTACTGCACTGTAAGTGGTTTCTGTCTCTTTGATGGTTGGTTACAAATATGTGTGCAACAGTCGTGGGTCCACAAGTCAGTGCAGATCAGGTTCTTGTCTGCTTTGTGGTGTTTGAAATGTGATGCTCTATCAGTCCTTCAGGAACTAGAGTAGATGCACACCAATCGTCTAGGTACTTGTAATTGGCAATTTAAAAAAAATAAATAAATAATGAAGTTCACTACCATGGAGGGGGAAGGGTTTATGACCTATACAGCTGCCAGTCACCAGGGGGCGATCAAACATGTTTTGGCTTGACTTACAGAGATGACAACCAAATTACATATTTTTGTAGGCCAACTGGGAAGTTAGAATCTCCATGGGGTCTAGTGTGAATTTGCTTAGGACATTTTGCATTGGTTTTTTGGGTCATTGCAGAAAATAAGATATGTGGCCCCGACAACCACTGTGGTCTCATTAGCCACTAATTAACAACTGTTAAAAACGTCAAAATTCACAACAGCGGGGATTCACTAACATATTATGTGTCCTTCAACAAAACATGAACATCTCTTAAGTTTGTATTGACCACAGATCTTATGTCAGGTATCTTATATACAGTCTGGGGTGTAAAGCCTCAAGCTGCAGATGATAAAACTGACCATATCCTGGTTTTGTATGGTAACTTGTATGTAATTTAGAGCCAGCCAGCATCCAGTTAGCTTGGTTAGCTTTCTGTCTTCACACTAAACAATACTAATCTGATGTACTGGATCCTTCTCCACACACTCCAGACAGTGCTATCAGTTTTCTAATCACACTCTCTGCAAGAAAGTGAATGAATGTAATTGTTGACATTCTTTAACGCTTCATCTAACTCCCTGTGTCTTTTGGGCAAGAATATAAAAACCTTTCACATGATCATTTTGTTCCAGTTCAGCTACAACAGAAAAGATAAAATAACAAATTAAAAGTACATGTTTAGTGATGTGAATCTGCTATATTTTAATTTCTCTGCTCTGTTGGACAGATGATAAAGCTCTACAAACTACCCAACAAAACACGTCATACAAAGCGTTCAGAGCTGTCGAAATCACATGTGGATCAAACTGTAAATGCAAACTATTCTTAGGAGTAGGTCGGAGTGGCAGATGGGGGGCGGTTTTCTGTGTTTGGACAATGGCTAATAAGCTGGTTGTCAATCACAAATAATTATTCCACAATAGACTGAGTCTCTGTGATTGATGGAAAAGACAAAAAATCCACCTTCAGATACTATTTCATGTATTTCTGGGCATATTTTGTTGTGTTGTATTTTATCTGTAGGCAACATGGTGTGACATCACGTGCAGCAAATTAGATTTTCAGTCCAATTTTGGTGTCAAATCAAAAAGGAAGAAAGGATTTTGTTCCTTGACTAATGAGGATTTCATTTTGAAACCAAAGTTTACAGTGATATCAAAGAGGATTCTTTATTAAAGTCGGAGCAGCAGAGCAGTCCCGCATTCAAAGGTATTGCTCGGAAAATTAACATATATTTGCACATTTTAAATATTAAAATGTGTTAAATTATCTTTAAAATATAGAAAATGAATCATAGAGATGAACACAAATCTGAATGTCCTGTACTATATCTGTATTTTTACAGTATTTTGGTTGGACACATTTTGAAAAGATTTATTTAACACACATTGATGATATCCTGAATATCTCATTATCTTAATTAACCTTCTCCCATTTATTGTGCAGATTGAAGAATACCTATATGATGCACAATGGACAAAAAAAAGTGCCAAAAATGACTTGCAAATACTATCTGATTCAGGTCTGGTGCCTGTAGGGAACCTGATCTCATCTACCTGTAGTAATGGGCTGTCCAGTACTGTAAAACACAAGTAGTGTTTGCACACAATAATGGATGATGATGCTTGTGCTTTTGACTTGCTTTTAAAAATAAGTGACTCAGAAATCAACAGCCTACTGTATATTTTATGCAACTACTGTATTAGTTTTAAAGACTGAGTATGTCATGCTTCACAAGCATGAACAGATCTCTGTTTGTGGCTTTGTGATTTTTAAAGATGACAGGAGGCAAACCAGTACTTGAACACCTATGGAGTACTTGAAATAATTATAATAACTTTTTTTTTTTATCTTAACTTGCCAAGGGATGTATGTACAGTTGAAATTATTAAAATATTGTAGTATTTTGCTGAAATTTTGAGGAAAAACATCCAAAGAAAACATTAAAAAATGGATATTTTATCCAAAAACCCAGCCTGTTTTTGAGTTTAATGCTGTTTGATGACCAGATAACCACCTGAAATGAATTATAAATCACAGACATTCATGAATGTCAGTATAGAAGATGCTGTATAAGATGTAGTCATGTGATTTCACCATCTTCATGCTGTTTGTCACCCTGTGCAGAGTGAGAAAAGTCTGCTGAATGTATAGAAATGACTGTTTGGTCCAGATGGTTTCCCCCTGGGAATTCTGACTGAAGTCCAGTTCTGGACAACCTACAGCAGGTTGGTCACGAGCAGGAAAGTATGGCAGTGTATCATTATGTAAGGGTTTGTGGCAGTATGTATATTTTTTATGTCCAGCTCAGCATCACGTGGTAAAGCAAACAGGAGGTGGACCAAATAGCAGAAGGCAGAAAATGCTGTGTGAGAAAAGGTGTTTATGTTGCATTTTTAATTAGGGCACCAGAACGCCCCTTTTGTAAGGGGCGTATGTTGTGTTATGTATGTTATGTCTAAGTTTTTTTTTTAATAAGGTTGATTATTGGGTAACCTAGATACCAACTGACATTATATTTTATTTGAGGTTTCCAGCACCATTTTTACGAGTGAATTTTAGTGGCACAAAAAGGTCAGAGTGGTTCATGGAGTATCTCAATACAAAATTGTATTTATTTATTTTTTTGCTTTGTACTTCTGCTCTTCTGTCCACCTCTGGAAAACATTTTTGTCCTTTTATTTTTACACATCTGGCTTTATTCGCCTTAAAATTTTATTTCTGTAGTGGGTATACAAGGTTTTTTACATCATAGCTTATATTTATGCTGCTGTGTGGAGTCCAGTTACAACTTCACTAACTTTTTATAAAAGGCCAGTTAGTCTCACAGACGGTCTGTCTAAATAAGTTAATTATGAATAAATGAAGAGATTTTTAATGGCATTGTTAACCTCATTGGTTGCCAGATAAAGCAATATAAGATGCCTGAAGACATCAAATCTGATTGTATTACAAAAAAAAGTCAAGACGAAGTCTGAAAATTGAGCTTTAGGCTGAGAATCCCTGCTCAGTTAGACTCCATATGAAGGTAGTTATTCGGGATAGAGCATTAATAGAGTTCAGGTTCAACTCATGATCATGAAATATTGTAAAACCTTGCTATAAATGCATGTAAACACAAATTGCAGTATGTATTAGAATTATAATACCACAGAGTCAGTTGCTGAAAGCTGAGCCATTAGTATCTTGTTATCAAAATTCTCTTGCCACTACAACATCAAACCAGCTTGTAAGTCCTGGCCCCATGCCTGTGAATCTGCCTTCAGACATTAGATGTGCACAGAAAAGCAACAGAAGGAGCATCCATTCGACAAATCCCTGTATTGACCCCCTGTGGCTGGAGCATCTGCTGTTTTCTACTTTGGCCATAGACCTGAGTATCTATGTCAAAGACAAAAATAGTTCCACTGAGAAGGTCAGCGATGGCATTACGTCACCTGGTTTATTCTCTGTTTTTCAAAAAATTTGGGACACGTCAAAACTGAACGTGTCTGTCACATATTTTTGCCAATTTGGACTGAGTGCAGATCCCTATTTGTTATGTTGGGTTTTTATTTTTCTGCATCATTATATATAATTAATTTTGACCAAATTAAGCATAATTAATTTGTTTTTACCTGCTTTAACCCTAATTAAATTCTGACAGGGCAAAATTATTCAATGAATATGCAGGCCATAAGTTCTTTATTTAACAAAACTCGATGTCTACAGTTTGAGAGTTCAGTATATTTAGTTTGATAGAACTGTATATTTTTTCAGTCAGGAGAATGGGAACAGCATTAGCAATGTTTGCTGTCCAATTACTTACTTCCTCAAATTTAAAACTATATAAATATATCATATTCAACAAAGTTATAAAAGACTTGTTTGTTTAAAGGTTAGCTGCCCATTTTATATTGATAACTTGAAGCTTAGGATCAATCAATTTTCATTTATTTATTCATTTACATATGATATTGGCCAATAGGTGTTTTCTACCGAGAACAGCTGTGTTTTTTAATTAAATTTTTATGCACTGTTATCTCGTGATAAAATACTTATTATCTTGTTATCTCGACATAACAAAGATTTATTTGTTATATAATGAGTGGCTGATAAATTCCATTCTCTCATTCTGCAATTATTTTTGTATTTTGTATTTATTGTACCTGGCAGAATACGGCCATAATTTTGCTGCTTATCAGATGGAAGTCATCCAGAAGGAGGCGATGATGAAGCCAACTGACAAAAAAAATCGTCCGGTCATTTTGGTTCAGGTGGTGTATTCACTTGCATTTGGGGTTTTTATTACCATTGTCTGAGTTAGATTTATCGGTAGTTTACATGCTTTATGTGGTAAAGAACATTTGTTACATCTTATGTGAATGATTAAACTCATATCTGGATGAAGATAAAGGAAAAGAAAAGACTGAAAATAGTGCTATTAGAGCCTGTCAAACTTTATCCATTCCCTTGCCCGACCGTCAGTGAACGTCCCACACGATGACGGTTGCTGTCACTTTAACCAAAGTTCAACGTCCGAGAAGCTGCGAGACTCAAACATGGAGCTTAAGGAGCTGAAGGAGGCAGCGATAAACCTGCTGCTCCACAATAAGACAGCCGCTCTTCTGTGCGGTGCTGGCGTCGCTGCACTGGGACTTGGTCTCGGTTATAAATACCTGCGAAAGCCAGAAAAAGTTGTTCGTGTAGGCGTCGTGTCGCAGCTCCTCATTCATCCTCTGAAGTCTGGCAAAGCCGTGTCCGTGGCTCTGGCTGAGTGCCAAAACTTCGGGCTCAAGTTTGGAGAGCTGCAGGATCGGTAAGATTTAAATTTGGTCAGAAAGTGGCCATGACTGAACAGTGGGAGAAAGTTTTACAGGTGTCATGTACAACTTATAGGTATTTAAGTTTTTGTGCTTCATAAGGACAGAATGTGCTTTTTACTCCAGAGCTAGCTACAGTTAGCCAACTTTGTTTTTAAACCAGTGGTAATATGTAAAATGTACTCAAGTGATGTTCTTACGTACACTTTTAAAGTCCTTTATATGAGTATTTCCATTTATGTAACTTCAAACATCTCCTTCACTGTTTCAGTAGTACATACTGTACTTTTACTCCTTTACATCAAGTGGCCAAGTTTAGTTACTTTTCAGGATTTACTTTAAATACGTTGAAGTTGTTGCACATTTATATACATGAAACCACATAAGTGAGTAAAAATACCCCTATCTTGACAACATAAGAATTCTGCTTACATTAAACGCATCTTATATTTTCTCTTTACTGCACATCTCATCATCAATGTATTTGCAAATCGTGCATAAGACTGTTTATCTCTCTTTCTTTCTAAAACTTTAATAATGTACATAATTGTCACAGTATTCTTACAGTATCTTTTTTGTTTTATAAGTTTTCTATTTAATAGTAATATTTATTGACTTTTTCAGACTTTAACTTCTTCTTATTATGTTTTTTTGTATGCTCCAAATACCAAGCCAAATTCCTTCTAATGGAAAACTTTTAACTCATCCATAATAACCAGATAACTGCTGGTGCAGCGCTGATTCATTTAAATTAATAGATTTTTCTGTGATTTTAATTGGAATAGAAACACCAGAAGGATAGCAAAATTACTATAATATGATACGCATGTGTAAAATGTCAGCGTTCACGCTTTGTCTGGTTCGTCTGCAAAATGACATGACAAACAAATCATACCAATACATCAGTATGTAAAAAAAGAATCTGGGTATGCTGTGATTTAATTGCAATAGATGGATCAGAAAGATACAGACAGAACAGACAACCAGAACAATTAAAACATTTTTCAATTCAGATGTTTGTTTGGATCAGTCAGAGCCATGCATGCCAGGCAGAGATCTGCACTCTGAGGGCACCTTTTTTTAAGTGAATATTTGTTTGATTGCAGACACTGGCTGGTGGTCACAGAGGACGGTCATATGGTGACGGGCAGACAGGAGCCCCGTCTGGTGTTGATGTCTCTGACCTGTGAGGGAGGTCATGTTTGTTTGAACGGTCCAAACATGGAGGAGCTGCGATTCCCCTTCAAACAGCCCGACAACCCCATCATGGACTGCAGGTTTCACATCAGGGTTTAATTTTTAATCTTCTCCGATTTAATCTGTTACTGTTGGTTTAACTTGTTTGTTTTTGTTTTTTCTTTGTTTGTTTTTTTTGCATTTCTTAACGGTGAAGAGAGACGGGGAACATTTGTTTGTCTGATTTAGGATTTAAACAAAATATCTTCATTAACTGCTCTAATATTGGTTCATTTTGTCATCTTTTTATCTTACATTTGTAAAAGAAGGCCGTAATAGTTAATGTGAATATCTTTGAGTCATATCCCATCTCTGCTTTCAAGAAAAATGTGAATGTTTTTTGTCGTTTTTGTGCTGCAGAGTGTTTTCAGCTGACATTCAGGGACGGGATTGCGGTGACGAGGCGTCTCGCTGGCTTACTCGCTACCTGGGGGAAGAGAAAACCTTTCGCTTGGTGCACTTTGAACACCAGATGAGGGCGAGGAGGCCAGTGGAGAAGGAGCCTCTTTTCCCTCAATACGAGGTTACCAAGAGTTAATTATTATTCACAGATGCTATACATGACTCACAATTACAATTGGATAAAATCTTTGAAATGGTGTATATGTGCATGAGTTGTTTTTTTCATCTTTTTGAAAAAATAGTTCATGTATTAAATGGGAGATCGAAGTACTTTTTGTAAATAACTTTTTAAGTCATCAGCTGTTTCTGCTCTGCCATGAAAGTTGCTCAGTTGAATCCAGTTCCTGAAGACTTCTCTCCATTTTCTCTCACAGATGGCGAGCATTTCTACTTCTTTTACTAATTACTGACTGATTACCCTTCAGCAATAGATTATAATGCCATCTTCTGACCTAAGTATGTTTTCTAGTTTTGTATACTTGCTTTCATCCAGTTGATGGAAATGTGTCTAGTTTTTGCTTCAAAATTTGATTTAAATTGAATGTAAACATTGCTCCTGACTCCTCTCAAACTTCGTGTAGATGTTGCTCATAGACTGTAAAAATAAGGTGTGGCTACATGGACTTGATGCAGCAGTGACTCACTACCGCCCTCTGGAGGCACATATGATACTTCAACAATAGGACAGACAGGAGCTAGCTGGTTAGCGGGCTGCTTACTACGGATATGTCTGCAACACAATACAAAGATGTCACTTCTTTACAGTGTGTTAATAGTTTTACTCCATGTTTCGAGTGTATTCAACCAAACCAACTCAAAGAAATAGCACCTTTCAAAGAGTTACCATACAAAAGAACAGGAGTTTGATTTCACTAAGTTTATTCATGTATCCAGCAGGTGGCATACTGCGATATCGGTCCTTTGATGCTGCTGTCCGAATCGTCTGTCAAGGATCTCAGCAGCAAGTTAGAGAAGGCCGTCACGGTGGAGCGTTTCCGCCCAAACATTGTCATAAGCGACTGTGAGGCATTCGCTGAGGTGTGTTGTTTACATCTTCCCATGATTTATTTTCCCTGCTGTTTGGTCACAAGATGAGAAACCCCGGCTTCAGCCAGTCATGTAAAGATTAGATAAAAGGTCTTAAAAATAACTCATAAAGATACTATGTGTATCTGCGCTGCAGCCTGTGGGGTTTAGTTTTTCCTTTTGTGTGGAAAAATGATCATTTGGTCCTTTACTTCTGACTAATCGCTCGCCCTTTTCAGTGTGAGCAGCGTGGACTAATTTTATCCTCAACTCAAAAACCAACTGTTTCTCTTTTTCAGGATTCGTGGGAAGAGATCCAGATTGGCAGCGTGAGACTGCAGCGTGTAATGTCATGTGGACGGTAACACACTTGATGCTTCACACAGATTTAAGAGAGAGACAAATCACTTCATTTATAAACAACAATTAATCAAAAGCTGCAGTTTGATGTCTGATTCCCTGGATGCAAATTAAAGCAGCCACAAGGTTAATACTGTATGATCTATATAAACATACAAGGCCATCAGTGAGAACATTGGCTGTTTATATGTAGTCATTCTTCACGCCTGTTTCCAGGGCAAAACAATTTACAATGCCTTTCATTTGGATGAGCGTTATGAAAAAAGTCAGGGTTTTGCACGGAAATAAGCAAAATGTATGGCAGGCAGAACTAAAGAGTCAGTGTTTACATTCTCACTACATCCTCACTACAGAGTGTTGTAGTGAGGAGTACATAAGCCAGATGAGAATGGATGAAAATCAAAACTTCATTTCAGATGAAAGTCCCTTGTAGTTGCTTCTAATTTGCCAGTGATTGCTAATTGTGTATTTGTTAAATTCCTAACTTAAATTCAATTTAATTTTTCTTTCTAACTATGAAAATTATGGTTCAACAAAATAGCTAAAAACTTACTTGTAGCTTCTGTTTTTTTCCAGATGTCTTTTCACCACGGTTGATCCTGAAACGGGTGTAATCACGAGGAAAGAACCCTTGGACACACTCAAAAGGTACATTATATAAATAAATTCATTAAATTGAAAATTTTATGCTTTCCATGTGTTCTTTTGATAATGATTTACCATGGATATGTATTTACAATAGATGTGACAAAACACCAAACAGCATATGGAAATAACATTTAAATAAGTATTTTGAAAGTATTTTATATTTTACTTTCAATAAAGAGTAATGTAACTATTTAAAATTTTGGTAAGTAACTTTTGTAAATTAACTAATTGGTCTTAAAAGTAACTTATATAATACTGATTATAACCTGTAGAGGTGGCCAACAGGAAATAAAAGCTTATATTTAGTTTTTTATAGTGTTATATGCAAATGGATCATTTACTTGAATGCCTTTAAACTCTTTCTGATGATGATTCTTTCACAGCTATCGTCTGTGCCACCCGTCTGAGAAGCACATCTACCAGTCGTCTCCGCTGTTTGGGCAGCTGCACACCGTGAAGAAGACGGGGATCCTGCAGGTCGGCGATGTGGTTTACAAGATCAGCCGCTGATGTCAGAGAGGGAGAAACATGCTGACATACCATCAGCTCTGTCCTAACCACTGTGCTAGTTCACACTAAACAAGGCACTTACATAGATAAAGTGTACATGCATAATGCAATAAAACCACTAAGATTACAAAAAGCACAAATATGTAACAAAAAATCATTACTTAAAATTAACGTGTGATTCACACTCGGAGAAATCTGTAGTTTACGGTACATAAAGTCATATATTTTTTTAGTGTGGAATGTATAATTTGTAAAATGTTGTGCAACACTAATGGTGCTAAGTCATTATATTCCTAACATTGATGTCACTGGCAATTAATTCCTGAAATACATGCTGCTGTCATAGAAATGGTCTGAGGTCTTTTCATTACATTTTTTTTTACATTTTAACAAAATAGTTAAATTTATCTAAGTTTCTGTATTAATTCTGGAAAAACATACTTTTCTTGCATACATCCACAGTGAACGGAGAATCCAGAAACAGAAAAAAAAATTGAATTGAATAGCATCAAAACGCAACTGTTTACAAGCTTTCATACAACAGTTTTATGCAACAGCAGCTATGAAAAAAGCACTAAAATAATACATTTGAAAAGTTCATGGACATCATGACCAAGTTACTCGCCTCTCTACACCGACATCTCCAATCCTCTTAAACTCACCAAAACAATCCAGTTTGAAACATAAAAAATGATGTAGTTTTCATTTTGTGGTGAACTGCCC
>JAOWBC010000248.1:846987-868909 GCA_028566105.1 Hypoplectrus providencianus
ATGACACCATTACCTTGATTAAATGTACTTGAGTTCATGGATTTGAAAATTTATTATTATTATTATTATTATTATTAACATTTGGGATTCAATTCAAAGTACATAACTGGATAAAATCTAAAAAATAATGTGTTATTTTGTGTTAAAATACTATTAAAACAATACATTTTTAATTTATGTTAAAATAACAGAAGTCAAGTTTATTGTTTATTGACACTTTAAAGAGGAAAATGTACATATTACAACATATTGTTGGCATGGAAAGTTAAAATCCTATTTAAAATAAAATCTCTCACCCAAATAGTTACAACAGCTCCAGTCCAGCTAATAAATAATTGGAAATACTTTTAACTGGATGTTCATATTATCACCCTCAATATATGATGTGAATGTTGCTATTTTAACATGGTTTTATGGTAGATCTAATTACTTGTAAATGATAATTATAAGCACATCGTGTAGTTTAAGCTAAGCTGTGTCTCGTACTGCACCTGGAGGGGTCCATGAATTTGAAGACGGTCCCATGAGGAGACATCGCACTGGGGTACGCCGTGGCCAAAAAATACAGTTCACCTGAAAATAAGAGGAAAACAAACACAGCTCATGCTTTGTGTAAAATCACTGCCTGTCTAACTGTGAGAGTGAATGTTACCTGCTTCATCTTCCGCAAACGAGATGATGAACTTGTGGTGATGGTTGATGAGTCCGGGGAACGAACACGTCTTTGTTTCACCCATGCACACACTCCTCTCCCTCCAGCTTCCTGTCGTCCGATCTTCCTCTAACGCCATGATGCGACTGCAGGGCGGACAGAAACCCACCAGCGCGGCTTCATCACATTTAAGGCATGAAAAAAGTTTTTCTTTCTTTCTTTTTTTTTTTTTTTCTTTTTTTTTTGTCTTTTAAATAATTTGCCCTTTTTGGTCAAATTGCATTTCTATATTTTGTTTATTGTTTTTGTATATTGGAGTCATTTGTTGCTGTTTTCTCTTTGCACTGACACTATTTGTAGTCATTTCCTGTCTTTCTTTAGCAGCGTTCGGTGTCTTTGTTTTTATAAGTTTCCCTTCGTGAAGATTATACAAATGCCACTCAAAGACCCTGTACAATATTAAGAATTTAAAAGCCAGAGCAAACCAAACATTCATGTTCTTGTTAAATATAAGTGGATTGATACAGATGCTGCAAGAACTCAAATTATAAGTGAATTAAATTTTTAATAATTTTGAAGGGACAGTAATCAAGTCAAAGCAATGTGTTTTTTCTTAAATAAATTTTTTTTAAAATGCCCAACAGCTGAGCCTTCATGCTGTTCCTTAACTTTGTTTTTCAATTTCATGACAGTTGGAGTAAACTATCTGGCAGAGATCTGCACAATCTTACCCACTCATAAAGTCCCCAAAGATGTACAGGCCGTTCAGATTGGGTGATTCACATCCTCTGTACACATATCCCCCAGTCACAGACTTCCCAACATGATGGCTGTATGCAAATATAGGGAGGATGTCATCTGTCGAGGCAGGGAAAGATGCACTGAATTAAACTAAAATCCGAAGCATCAAAATTAGATTGAAAGCGGCACATTAAGGCGGAAATAACAGGTGGTGAAAGTATGAAACGAGACAGAAATTAGCTCTTGTTTAAAATAATCAGAGACGTGAACAGAAAATACTCACTCAAGGAGTTGTTGTGGCATAGCTTCATATCATAGCACTCAAAGCCCTCTTTGGCTCTCCATCCAAAGTTTCCTCCCTTCACAATGATGTCTATTTCCTCGTAGCGGTTTTGACCCACGTCTCCACAGAAAATCCGGCCCCTGCCGTAGCGGCTGACCGGGTCCCCACGGTCCACAGAGCACCGCCACATGTTTCTCACCCCGTATGCAAACACCTCTGGCCGGGCGTCTGGGTCCTGAAGGAATGGGTTATCAGAGGGGATCCTGTACTGCTTCCCACCAAGGTCGCTTCCATCTACATCAATGCGGAGCACTTTTCCCAAAAGAGCACTCCTGTTAAGGAAAACATAGAGGTTACAGACGAAGCAACAATAAAACAAGTAAATGTGGAGCTATATATTCAAAATATCAAAATGATTAAAAAATCTACAGACAGCAACAAGCTCCAACTGATCAGTCCGAGACAAAAGACTTTAGACAAAAAGTACTTCTTCATTTGTCACTCTGAAGCAGCTTACTTGTTTTGTGCATTGCCATACTTCCCAAATGGATCTCCAGCTTTTCCACCATCCCCAGTAAAGATGTACAAATAACCATCGAGACCAAACAGAAGCTGACCTCCATTATGGTTTGCAGCTGGCTCCACGATCTCTAGAATGGGCCTGAAAATGTAAGAAAAGATGCAAGTTCAATCATTTCAACTGGAGGTAATATTTGTTGTTTTTCCGACATGAATACATGGTTGCCAGGATCCTTAAGAATGCCTTAAGGTCTTGATTCATCCTGGATTTTCCTCTTCAAAACTGATGCTATGGTATATGACACTAATTGTTTGTCTAAGAGAAAGCAGTGATAATAGAGTAGGCCTCAGGCGTTAAAGAGGCACTTCACCCAATCTCTAGAAAAATGTGATAGCTTTGTGGAAGGGTTAGCTCAGGTTTTGGAATAACCACCTTTAAGAATTTCCAATTACTGAAATTTAAGGGTGCAGGTCGGCAAATTTAAATGCCTTTAAAGAGAGCAGAGCGAGCTGTTTCCATGTACATTTCCTTTTCAGTGTCAAGTTATATTGTTTCTACAATGCAGGAGCAGACCCTTAATGACTCAATGCAATGATTGGCTTTTAGAACCAGTCATATTATCTAAAGTTATAGAAGTATTTCTTGTGACAATATTACTCTTTCAAATATCGTGGAATAAAAACAATGGGTTTCCAAAAAAGTGACACTCAAAAAAAGTACTGATACTTGCGGAAATGTACTTTGGTAATGAGACAGAACAGGTAGCCTACAACAAAGTCAGGTATGTAGCTTAATTTCTTAATATGCAATGCATATTGTTATACTATTTATATGTGCTTTCTCAATCAGAGATTGAAATTATTGCTCCTTGCAAAGTTGCCTGAAACTCTCTTTCAAAAAAAAAATAAATGGCAAGGCACTCTGGGCCTCAGAAGAGCTTGGGACGACCCTGAAGTGATTCACTGCATTAAGTTCAGAACATGCTCGTGCAAGTTTCCATGTACTTATACAGCCCAGGTGGCTGATGACAGCATAGTCATGTATGTCGCTCAAAGGATAATTGCAGTAGGGGCACACCTAAACATCAACAGCCAAACTTTGATGTAGTTAAACAAAGGAAACGTTCTTTCTGCATACCTCTCTGAGTAAGGATCAGCCATGTTCATGTCATGTGCAGACACTTTCATCTCACTGATTCTGACTTTCTCCAGCTCGCTGTTGACCTGGATGGAGTAGTAGATGAAAAAGCGCCCGTTGTCGCGATACTTGGGGTGGAAGGCCATGCCCAGGAAGCCCCTCTCATCCCCCAGCCAGGGCGTGGTGATCACCTCCCCGCTCATGTCCAGAAAGGGCTGCTCCAGCCGGCTGCCGTCACGCAGGTAAACCCAAACGAAGCCCACCTGCTCAGCGATGAACATGCGGTGTGTGCCGTCGCCGCTGTGAAGCATCAACACAGGGTTCCTCAGGTTGTTGGCCACTTCTGTCAGGCACACAGGGAGACACCCTCTGGGGTCCTCTGCCACCTTCCCCAGGTTGCTGTTGAGGTCGAGGCTCTTCAAAACGTTGGGGTAGCAGTAGTCCTGGTCGGTCAAGTCTATCATGCTGCAGAATGTGGACATGTCTCCCTCGGATGTGTCCTGCAAAAGCTGGTTCTCAGTCAAATATTTCACCACATGGCGACATTTGCCATGAAACTCAGAGCAGTAACCAAAACAAAGGCCAGGTAGCTCTCTGACAGGTGTGTAGGGGTCCTCAGCATCATAGAGGTGGGCAGCATATGGAGAACACTCCTAGATTGGTCAGACACAGGAAAATACAGTGTGGATTATGAAATGTAAACAGGAAGTGAATTAGTAAATAAACCAAGGGTGGAAGACAGAGAAGATTGTACAGAGAAGTTGCCCACGTCTTGATATCGTGTTTTGTGATTATAAATGAATACTTTTTTTCTTTTTTCTTTTTTTGCAAACAAATGCACAAAAAGTATTGCAGTGATGTTGGAGTAATACAAGTTTTGATTTTTTTTGTTATTCAAGTTAATTATCATTGTTTTTTTGTACAAGCTGTACAGTGGATAACTTGTGCACAGTACTATACAAAGCACAGACCTTCCATTGCTTATCACTGGATGCTGGTTTTGGTAAATGCTTTGTATCAAAGCTCATGCCTCTTTTATAGCATTATACACATTTTGGATTCAACCCTTTATAATACTTAACCTCGTAAAATGCAAAACTGCATGATGCCCTGATCGCAACTACCAATGTAAGTCTGGCATAACCTTATAAAGGCTTTAATTAGATGAAACAGAGCAATTCCAAAGTTTATATAGATGTAGATCATAACAAAGCACTGAGCAAAGTTTTATTCTATGAAATAACTTAATGTTGTGCCAAAAGCATGTTGACCCATAGCATATCTAAAAACACAGAAAGCAGACAAATCTATCTACCTGGCACATGATTTCCTTCAACATGTCTGCACAGAGCTCCTGACCCGCCGTTTCCAGCTGGTCAATAATGTCCCAGTATCTCTCGGCGATCACGTTGTCTGTTTTCTGGTCGCAGCAACCAAACTCCTCGTACTGCGTGCAAAACTCCAGGTGCCAAGAAGGTTTGAAAGGTGGTTCGAAGTCCAGACACTGAGGGTGGGCTGATGCCGGCTGGACCGCTACGAGCAACATCACTGATGTATTCAGGATAAAGTGCGAAAGGCTCGGGCTCTTTTTGGATGAGCTTGGACGTGCCACCGTGCGTAAAACCGTCGCGCAACGGGCTCCGCTTGGATAGAGCGCAGCATCCTGCATACTTGTCATTTTTGCCGTCTTCCCCCGAAAGTTTTCAACTGTTTGCTCTCCTTTATGTATGGGTGTACGCGCGTGCATGTGAATGCATGTGTTACGCGTGCGCAAAAGTATGTAACTGGCCGGGCGTCCCAGCAGCTCGTTTGCTCGCCGTGTCTCGCCACCTGCTCAATCAAGGTAATAAAAAAACAAACCACAATTGTGATGGTTCGTTATGTTAATTAGGACTTTCATTTTGGCTGGCATCTAACCGCAGCGAAGTTGGCGGAGGAATATGTGCATTTAACTCGAAAGGATGCAGTCGTACAAGTATACACACACACACACTCACACTCACTTACACTTACTACCGGGCACAGTGTCGAGGCATGCAAACATCTACCAGCTACCACAACACAAACTGTAATTTCGCCTCACATTCATGTAAAGACGCCTCCGGGCAGCGTGCTGTTCCTTCAACAACTTGGCTGCAGCTGTGCTTCATGTTACAGATCAATACTGTTCCAGCATGTCAACCCTCATTTAAATATAGCAAGTCAAAGTGTCATTATTTTCTGCTGTTGCCAAAGGGGGGAAATAAAAAAAAGAGCGAAGCATCGTCCTCAAATCTGTTAACATAGTTTACCACACATATAATTAAAAAAACATCAGTCAAATGCATAAAGTACTATGTTGTTACTGTGTTGATACAGAGCCCCTTAAAGGACATGGGTGAGCGCACGAGATGCTCCTTTTATTATTATTATTATTATTATTATTATTATTATTATTATTATTATTATTATTATTATTATTAATAATAATAATTTATTTATTTTTTATGTATGTATTTTTGAACTGTTTGCTGTGCAGTAAATGAACGTGACTCAGTGACTCCCTGGTAGAAATATGAGGGATAAAATATGACATGAGTAGAAAGAAATTAACGTAATGTTATTATACATTTTATTTAGCTGGTTATTTGAATTTTGTTTACATTTTCACAAGTCTTTATGCAATTATTCATTCATTTTTACCATAGAGCTCCAGTGATTCTGTTTCAGACAATACACAGTGGACTTTGCTGTATTTTTCCAGAAGATGGCAGCAATCAACCTACGAATGCACCTAAAAGTAGAAAAGGAAGCGGAAACTCGTCATTTCTTTTTATTTCGCATTTGTTTTGGTGAGGCAAAAACCGTCAAGTTACCTAAAATGAAAACATAAAACTTCCGGCTTGACGCCTCAGCCGAAAATATCTATTGACGAAAATGAAATTGTTGATTAATATTTGTATACTTTTAAACAACAGCAAATAAACAAATAATACCATGGAAAACACATTTCCGACAACTTGAATGTGTTTTGTTTTTATTTAAATCGTACACCAACGAAAAAAGTAATACTAAAGTTTATTTTGAAAGCGCCAATTGTAGTCTTCCGCTCGCATTTAAGCTAACCGTGTTTGTGTTGACGCGCGCAGATTAGGCGCTGCCAAGTCAGACAAAATATAATTTCCCTAAACGTTTACCTGTGCAGCTAAAAACCCTGCCATGGCATCATAATCAGGTGCAGGAAGACACGGTTTCATGCTCGGTAGGTGACCGGTCCCTGTCAACTTTTCCCCGCAGAGCCGAGACGCTGCGCCCCGAAACACAGACGGCAGCGAGGCTGGAGGAGCTACAATGAGCTCGGAGCACCAGAGCGACAGCGAGGACGCGGACGAGTCGCAGGACAGGCCCAACAACGGCAGCGCCTCCGACAAAGAGGAGGACACTGACATCGAAGACTCGGACGTGGAGGATGACATCGCTCCGAGGGTTTCTCCTTCTCCGCCGGGGAGCGGCGGGAGCAGGCCGGAGCGCAGTGCGCGGTCCACGGCGTCTGAGGAGCCGGAGCCCCGCAGCGAACCCACCGCCGTGCCGCAGACAGGGAGCGGCGGCGAGGGCTCCAGCGCCGATATCCGCAGGGGGAACAGCCTGTTTTCCTGGCTGCAGAGCAGGACTATAAAACGCGGGTTGTTTGTCGACCCAGCTAGGGAAAACTTTAGGACAATGACCAGTTTATACTGCTCTATGAATCCGGCTGCGGAGTCTGTCAACCTGAGCACTCAGACCCATGGAGCGGTGTTCAACCTGGAGTACTCCCCAGATGGGTAAGACATCCCTACTGGCCTGTATATTTCAGCCCTTTCACCTGTAGTTCGTATTCACATGCTTCCACATTTCTTTAAATTGTGAAACAGTGCAATGAAGGGGTTAAATTGTCTTGAAAGTGGTTTAATTACATCATCAAAATCATACTCGTTTTCTTCAATTTATCCGGAATACTCAGCATCCAAGAATCACTAAACATGTCAAGAAAAGCCATCTGATTGATATTTAGAGGCTGCATACAAAACATGTTTTAATGTAGACAGATGTTGACAATTGTCAATATAACCTTCAACCAAAACACTGCAATTTTACATTTTTGAGTTTCTCAGAACAAAACCTCGAAAGTCTTGCAAAGGCCACTCATCTAATGACCAGACGCAGGGTTTAAGCCTCTGGGTGACCAGACAGCAGATGTAGGAATTAAATCCTGCAGTGAAACCAGGTCAAGCTGTGACCAGTCTGGGTCAACTGGGTTTGAGTGCACAACAAGACACATGCTCTTGCACAGAAAGTTTATTTGTGGACAACCCCTTTTTTTCTTGCAGGAGATAAAGCTCTACATCCTGTGCCCTAGATAAGAAACTGATCTCATGCTATTGCACGGTTTTAATAATCCTGTTCACATTGTTTCAAGTGTTGGCACACTATACTTTTGCACCACAGAGTGGAGTTTCATGGACATGGATATCCTGAATATGAAGCTTATTTAGGTTGTGAGCATAATTGGTTTATGGTTTATTCATGCTTTGACCAAAAAACAGGGATACTTTTAAAACCTGAGCATAAACAGGCCATTCCTTCTGAGCATGAACGGGTCATTCCTGTCAATACAAACATACAGTCAGTGATATGCTTGAATGTATCTAGGTAAATTTCATCTTATTTACTTAACTCTTTTTGTCAGTAGCCTTAATGTATAGTTATTTAGCATATCTGCAAAGCAGGATGATTATTGATCAGGGTGTAGTTTTATTTAGTTAATTTTCAATGTATCTATAATTCTGAAAATGATGTGCAGCAGTTGTAAAATTAGTTCTAATTCTTATCACAGCTTGATTTGTTTTGTTTAGGTAGACGTATAATACATCACCTACATTTATGGGATGGTATAAGCTGTTATTTTTAGCCTATATCAATAGAAATGATAAATAATAAAAACCTAAATGGAATATTTAACATATATATGAAAATGTCAAAGTTATGGATATCTTATAACTGGAAATCTTAAATCTTGCAAATGGACATTCTCACGTTACTAGGTGGGACATTTGTTTAATCTATAATTTGCTTTCTTGAGAATGATAGATATTGTAAATTGTTTGCTTTTCCCCTTGAGAACATCTTGTGCTTTGCATATCCTTTTTCTTTGATCTAAAATTGTTCCCATGGCCACTATGTAGCATTGGATTAGGCCTGCTTGATTATGGCAAAACTGCTGTTTATTGTTTACACTTTTATTGTTTGCTCTGCTCAGGTCTGTGCTGACTGTGGCCTGCGAACAGACTGAGGTCCTGCTGTTTGATCCCATCTCCTCCAGACACATAAAAACCCTGACTGAGGCCCATGAGGACTGCGTCAACAACATAAGGTACATTTCTCAAATTATCTTATATCATCTGAGAAGGGTTTATTAAGTCAGGAAAGGAGCTGAGGGAGTTGAAGCTCAAAGTCGTAGATTCAGGATGGCAACATGATCTCTTAAATCGTTTTTATTGGTCAAAGGACAGAAGAAGAAGCTCCTGTCAGTATTTTCAAGTGCAGCAGCCAATAAAAACCTGCTGCTGCTGTCTGGATTCATGTCTGCAGAGAGTGCTAAATAAAAATGGTTCACTGTCTGTCTGTGCCTTGCAGGTTTTTGGACAATCGTTTGTTTGCCACCTGCTCTGACGACACCACCATTGCATTATGGGACCTCCGTAAGCTGAACTCAAAGGTTTGCTCGTTGCACGGCCACGCAAGCTGGGTGAAGAACATCGAGTACGACACCAACACTCGTCTCCTCGTCACATCTGGCTTTGACGGAAACGTCATCACGTGGGACACCAACAGGTTCGTATGTGTGAGCGTCAGAGCGCTTAATGTGGAGAATTAGAGGCAAATATGAGAAAACTGTGAATATTTAATTGTGTCTGCCTTCTCTGCACCTTTTTCAGTTGAGATGAGAAATAGAACAAATTGTTGAAAAATGTTTCACATATATTCTGCATTTTATGTTGCTGCCCCTAACACATGTACGTTCTTTAATTAAAAAAATATGCAATTTCACCTCATTTATACCACAAAAATGTTGGCAAAGCTACTTTAAGGCAGATGATAAATAAACAATGCTCAGAAAGCTCTTAAAATAATTTGCTAAAGAATTCTAATGGGAACCAACTAAAACTATTAAATCTGGAAAAAATTTCACTATATATCACTTGTTTTGCCCAAGTAGTTGAAAATTGAAATATATTAAAAGTATTAGCCATAAAACCTTACATTTGAGAAGCATTAGTAATTACGTCTTCTGAAGAGAAAGCATAAATGATGAATCATTTCTCAAGAGCTCTCTGTTCATTTTCTGTTGATAGAACTGTTATATAAATACAATATTTATCTCTTATATTTGTGTCACAATCCATTAAATCAACCTCGAGGAAAAAAACTATGTTCGTGTTTTTGTCACACTGTTCCACAAGGTCCACATAAAAGTCAAACCAATATGTCACTTCAGCAGCCCCCTATCCGTCAACACTCAATAAAAACTGCACCTTTACAACTCTGAAGGTGGTGTAAATGGGTTTTTGGCTGTAATTCAACCCTTTTTCTCCTTAAGAACCACCCAAAGAGGATGAGTTTCTCTTACTCTCAGTAAGTAGTTTCACTGTGAACTCTTTGTCTTGATCCAACTGACTTTAAAAAAAAAAAAAAAAAAACCCTTTAGACAGATTTGATTATTTCAGCCTTCACAGCCTGTTCATCTTTATGTTATTTGACTTCTCCTGCAGGTTTACAGAGGACGGCTGCCCGCACAAAAAGTTCTTCCACACCCGTTACCTAATGAGGATGCGTCTGACACCCGACTGCTCCAAGATGCTGATCTCCACATCTTCGGGTTATCTCCTCATCCTCCACGACCTAGACCTCACACAGTCCCTCGAGGTGGGCAGCTACCGCATGCTGCGAGCGCGACGGACGCCCCTCAGCTCAGGTCAGATCAGTCTCCCAGAACACAAACACAAAGGTTCTTGCAATTGCCTTTACTGTGCTATATTGAGAGAAGCAGTTTCTGACCGTATTGTGATTCTGTAGACGGAGGCACGTCAGCATCACGGTCAGCTGGAACTCCTCGCCAGGGAAATGACTCCAGCAAGCTCCACCCTCACAGAGAAGGTCAGGGAAAAGTGGATAAAAGATATCAGTGGAGGTTGTCAGTGTTATAAAGATAAAAGTGTTCACTTAACTCTCTTTTTCTTGCAGGTCTTTCGCCCAGAAACAGCCTGGAGGTTTTGACTCCAGAGATCCCTGGAGAGAGAGACCGAGGGAACTGCATCACCTCCCTGCAGCTCCACCCGAAAGGCTGGGCCACGCTTATTCGATGCTCCAGCAACATGGACGACCAGGAGGTCAGAGACACCCGTAAACTCAAATCTGTTTTAACACATGATCCTAAAATTGGTTTTTAGATCCATAGATCTGAAAGCCACACAAGAAACTTCTTCATCCATCTAGATCTATGATCTGACTTATCACATTTTATTTTGCCACTCTCGTTATCATGCATAATTTTTACAACATATCAAAAATATTTAATAACTTATAATAACTTATTTCAGTGCATTACCTTTTTGGTACTGATACTTCAACAGTGTAATGAGCTAGGTTTTTTTTCAGAAGAGAAAAAAAAGTCATGATTGTCTGAACACAAGCAGCCATATAAGAATATATAAGAACCATAAAATGCAGAATACATTTAGAAGAGTCTGATAGAGAAGTAGGTGAAGAAAATTACAACTTCAGTTGGTAGCAATAAAGTTTTGTCTTTGCCTTCTACTAATACTTACTCAAAGTTCAGTTTCAAAGTTAATTATATCCAAACCATTTTTTAAAACACCATTTATTTACAATTATCTTTCAGTTCAGGTTTTCTTTTGGATTGTTTGGGGAATTTGTGTCTCGTCACAAGTACAAAGTTTCTGAAGTTTGGTTGCTTTCTCTGTGGATTAACATCAAGTACCTTTGCAGTTGTGGCACCAACATATTAGACAGAATAACACACACAGAATTATTACTCTGTCTTCTCTCTCCAGTGGACTTGTGTGTACGAGTTCCAGGAGGGAGCGCCCACCCGCCCACTTGTCTCCCCCCGCTGCTCACTCCGCCTCACCCACTACATCGAGGAGGCCAACGTTGGCAGGGGGTACATCAAAGAGTTGTGCTTCAGCCCGGACGGACGACTCATCTGCTCCCCGTATGGCTACGGCGTCCGCCTGTTGGCGTTCGACGAGAATTGCGGCGAGCTGGCCGACTGCCTGCCCGTCCAGACCAGCTGCCTCAGGGAGATCCGCTCCATCTACTCCCACAGCGACGTGGTGCTCACCACCAAGTTCTCCCCGACACACTGCCAGCTGGCCTCGGGCTGCCTCAGTGGACGTGTCGCCCTTTACCAGCCCAAGTTTTAGCAACTTTTGGCTGCAGTTAAAGAACGCCGCACAGCAGACCTGGGTAAAGAAGTGCTAGTCAGGGTTCCTGCACAGATCTAGACATTTGTAGAAGAAGAATGCCCCAGTTTGTACAACAACATTTTAGATGATTTAAACTCCTAAACTTTTCTAATATTTGCTCATTGGTGCTACACATTTATTCAAATCACAATCACAATATGCTTTATTGCAACATCAAAGCCGCGGAAGGGTGCAATATTTGTAAAGGCAGAGTTTCTGTCAAAATGCCTTCTGAATTAAGTATTGTTGCCAGATTTCATGAACTTTTAAATTGATTATTACAGACTTTAAAAAGGGTTGTTTAGTTTAGCTAACACCAAGATGATTTAAATATATTTTTCACAAAAAAATGAAAAATTATGGAAAAAAATTCCCTCCAATATTATAAAGATATAATTATATAATAATAAGCCAAGGCCATAAAGTTATACAGCATAGTTTGCATAGTTTGGTACAAAGTATATGAAACATATGTTTACAAAAGGGCGCAAGAATCCAGGTAATAAAAACTAGGTGCTGGACAAAATAATGTGTAAAAGATGGAAAAATGGAGTCTAGCATCTGGGTAATGCTGCTATGAACATATTTATTTACCACTGAGAAGCTTGATGTCACTTTGATGATAAAATAAATGTTATTTGATAATTGGAGCATTATCAAGTGTGCAGACTCCATTTCTTTATCTACTAAACAACATCAAAACAATCATAAATTACATTACAATCTGAATCTTCAAGAACCCTGAAAAATAATCTCTCTAGCATTTGTTTTAAAGTGCTCAAATTGGACCAGATGGGTAGGATTAACTGCATGCAGATATTTCCAATAATTTGTCATGCAATATAAAGGGAATATTGTGAGACAAGCTATATGGAAAACTCCTCCCATCTGGCACCTAAAATGAATAAACCTTGAAAATATTTCAGCTCTTCTAAACCCAGGTCTGCAGCAGTTTGTTTGGGTGGGAACTGTCAGCTGACAAGGAGCTTAAGAGAAAAAAATCAAAGAAGTTGGCCTTTACCTGGCTGCACGAGTGGATTCAGACTTTCAGCATCTCTCATCCTGAACTTCAAGAATTAAAAGAAAAAAGGCAAAGGGTGACTGGTCCTTGCAAAGCACTCCCATCCAGACTGAGGAGATGGTTGGAATTCCAAACCTTGAAGCTCTTGAGATGCAAAAACAAACTCTGTGGCTCTTTTTCATACTAAAGATTAATTTTAGTCCCTAAAGCAGTCGGAAACAAAACTAATTTTTAGACACAGCATGTCCAGATGTTGTCGTCTTGGGACAAAAACACTAAGGATGCAAACAAACAGATAAGGTATTAATCCGATAAACAAGAAACAGGCGCTTTTGTCTGTCGTCTGCGCTGTCTTGATCTGTGTCCTCTGCTGTGGATCGCGCCGCTCTCAGCTGCTCCGCTCTGCTCATGCCTTCTTCACAGGTGCTGCTTCTCTGCTCATACAATCTGAGCTTTTAGCCCCACACTCCCCGAGGACCTCTTCATTATTATTTCCCCAACTCCACCCTGTTTTCCACATCCACCCATTTTTAGTGGTTTCTACTGGTCTATTCATGTCAGCACTACTTTTTCACGGTGTTTGATTTATGATTCTGTGCGATTCACTTTTTGCCCTTGTTTAGGACTAGCTATATTTGATTCACTGCTCACAGTTTGTGTGTTTTTAAACTAAAGCCTGTGAATGAAAACTTCATGCAGTCTGGACAATAAAAAAAAGTCCAGCTGCTCTTTAACACCTTTAACTAAAGACTTCCCGGCCTTGCCACATAGCTCAAAGCCTATCAGTTGCTACTGACGACAGCTCTTTAATACAAAGTTGGATTTAAAAAAAATAGCAGTTGTTCATTTATGCATTTTTAATAGTTTTTGGACACTTTCTGTGGCACAGAAGAATAAGATCTAGCATTTTGTCACACAGATTATTCATGGTTGGTTTCGGTCTTTTCATGAGATACATTGACTCTTAAGAAAAATACAGAATATTGCCTACTTCATCCATTAATTCATCAGTTTGTTGACTTTTTGGTGAGAGAAGTTGCCTCAGCATTGTTTGAAGTTGTTGCCAAGAAACGTTTGACCTTTTTTGTTCTACCTTGTACCTCATTTGTTGGGTTTGAAGTGTTGATCCACATCAGTGTTTGATTTCCCCTTGCATCACAATTCAGTTTTGTCATGTTGTCATAAAGGTGACCAATCAGGTTGTTTTTCTCTCTCTAAGGACTGAATGGATTGCTTTGACTGTTTTAGTTTTGGTAATGCTCTTGTGTTTTTCTTGAACCAGTGTAGTATAGCTGCTGTAAGAGCCTAGTACACACGTGGATGTTACATCTTTAATGTAAAATTGGTTCCATCCTGAAAGACTGACTGCAGAATAGATATTACATAAACAAAATATATACATAAGTGTACACTACTATGCATACCAGCCTTGATGAAGATTCTCCTTTCTTATTTATGCCAGGTTGATGCTCTGTGTGGAGCTCTCGAATGCCAAAATGTGTTTTGCTTTGACAAGGCAGTGCTTCGCCTCTGTAGTGAAAATTGTTAGCTGAGAATTATAAGCTTAACATCTGCTATTGTGAATTTAAAAATACATGTATTTATATGTGGACACAGTTTCAAATTTTAAAGAAGTAACTGACACTATTTTGGCAGCAAGCTTATTCTCTTGCATTAATTAGGATAACATGAGCGGATTGATATTACTATTTGAAATATAAGGCCACAGCTAGCAGCCAGGAAGCTTATTTAGCTTAGTACAAGGACTGGAATCAAGAGGAAACAAAACAAACCTACCAGCCCCTCATAAGGCCATTGATTATAAATAAATTATATCTGGTTTGTTTCTTTTGTATAGAAACGGAAACTCGCCGATTATTATTATTATTATTATTTTGATCCGAATATATCTTGATTGGGCGCACTTGTTTTCTGGAGCCCTGCTGGTTGCCTGGCAACCAAATGAAAAGAAATCGCTAGGGACGTATGTTCCGTTAACGGTTAGTTTGTCCACTTTAACATTTTAGTATTTGTACGGATAAAGAAAACTTTTTTTTTCTTTGATACGGCAACTTAAGAAGTTTTGGGCATTGTGGTTTATGGCAGTTGGCTGTAGCCTGGCTAGCTGTTTCCCGTTTCCGATTGTACGACGCGAGTTTGGCTAACCGGAAGAAATCTGTGGCTTCGCCAGGACAATTTGTCTCAATCTTATCATCACTACCGGATAGGGTAAGAAGCGTTTGTCCAGAATTGTTTTAAAATTATATAATGAGATATTAATTTTAAATGGGGTGAAGTATAAACACAGATGTGACTCATTTAATAATTCCCAGCTCACAAGAAGACAACTCCTGTATGTAAAGATAACACTTTGTACCTCAGTTGAACAACTCAAAATGTGTGTATTCAGTCTCACAAATGGAGGTCACTTTCACCTTCACTTCAGCCAATTCAGGGACTTTTCCACATCTCTCTAGAGCAATTCCTTTCTGAAATTCATGACATTAAGAAACTCAATTTACAGTGATAGCATTTATACATTAAATTGACTGAGCTGAAGGTTAAAGGACCAGCCATGCTGTACATTCAATGCTGCTTTTGTTTCACTTATATTCACAAACTCTACGGAGAGAAGTGTCTTATCTGCCATTTTCACTTCAGGTATAGCAACTTAAAATCCGGGTTCATTTTTATGATTTTTTTCCTTTTGTTTTGTTTCTGCAATCCTGTTCTGGGTTTTGACCTGTAATCTGTTGTGGATTCATGAATTAACTGAATGTTCTCAGTAGTTCTGGCGTGACCTGTGCACTGTCACCTCAACTGGTCACCGCAGGAGGAGGAGAGGACTATAGACAAAGACTTGTTGAATTGCTAGCACTGCTGTTTCCTAAATGGCTATACACACAGAAAGTAATCCCAACAATGATACTAAAATGGTACGTAGTCTCACTGAAATAAAAAGGTTGGCTTCTTTTGCACTGCTGACTGTTTGAGTCCAGTATTTCAATACTTCACTGTTGGCAAAACAAATGGAAAGACTTACACACATACTGTCTTCTTCACTGGCACATATATTAAATACATATTTTAAATTAAATATCTTTGACAAAGAGGACAATTAAATCTTATGTTCTGTATTGTCAACCGATCAAAGGTGGAAGAAGTATTTAGATTTCTTTAGTAAAAGTATTAATACCACATTGAAATGACTTCATCACAAGGTCTGCATTCTTAAGTAGAAGTACAGAGTGTCAAATGGTTATGCAAAATTGACCCACTCAGAGTGTTTTAAATATTCTAGATAAATTAATGGATTAGAACAGGCAGATTTGAACGACTGAATATAGTTCTGAAGTTTAATTACAAAAATGTTGCATCACGTTAAATTTATTATGTTTTTTTTTTTTATGTTAAATCTCAACCTGAATAAACCTTAAATTGGCAGCTTAAGGTATAATGGTAAAAGTTGAAATGAGGTTTAAAATGTAGTGGAGTAAATACTCAAGTAGTCCTTTAAAAACTGTGTCAGTGTAGAAGTCCTCAGTTTATAAGAACATTTGAAGTGCTGAAAATTGGCCACCAGATGGCAGTCAGACTTAACCAGTGGTTCCCAAACTACCCCTCAAGAGGCCATGAGATTACTTAATAATGACCTTCTAATCCTTGCTTTTGTATAGAGACAAAACAATCACATACTGGTTGAACTGGTCACAACTTTTAGACATATGCTCACAATTGGGGCTGCAGTTAGACCAGATGGTGTTTCCGGGGGATTCCAAGCTCATGATGTTTGGGAAATATTTCCGAAGCACATTTGATAGCTTTCCTTTTTGTATGGCCCCGTGCATCCCCTTATCACAACTTGTGTTTGTTCATGAGGTTTGAGCAGTTTAACCAAACAGGGATATCCGATTCTCAGATTGATGAATTTAAGTAATTTAAATATTGTACACAGGTAAATCCCTCCCATTTTCACAAGAAAAATATTAACTTTATTTGGTTAAAAATAAAATCATGTCTTGCATGTCAGCAATGTTTTAAGTCATGTTAGAAGAACACTAAAACCTTTAAAAGACAAATAAGTAATATTTATTTGAGATTTTATGGTCCTGTTGGACTTAAGTCAAACAAATACAGACACACTGTCAGAAATAAAACATGTCACATATCAGACCAGCTGACACTGCAATCCTCAACTTAGTCATCTTAAAGATAAGTAATGTTAAATCAAAACAAAAATGGCAATGTGTATTAAACTTCACCATTCAACAATGCCTGTCTGTAAGTGTAAAGATGTCCATTCTTCTTCAAAAAGTTCCACAACTTGCTTGTGCAACCTTTTCCGCTTGTGTCCCTGTTTTAGTAAAAAAACAAAAAAAAGTCTATCTTAAGTATCCTGAAAATGTCTTTGAGTTTTTGTGACTGTTGTGGTTCAATTTGATGATTGATTTTTGTATTCATATAATATTTTAAACTAATTATAGGCACATAAAAATGTCAGAGGCAGATCTTTCACCACACAAACTATCAGGACGCCTTGCCTTGATGCTTTGAAATCACTAGCCAATTCAGAGAAATATGTTTCTATAAATGTTGTGAACTGACCCATTAATAGTTTCCCAGGAACTTGTCTATCTTTCCAGAGGTCACTTCACTCTGTTTAAACTAAATGCATTTGAACTGTAGCTTCAAGAACTATTGGCTCAGGCTTTTTTCACTCCCTTGTCCCATCTCCTTTCATGCCCTCTGCCCTCCAGGGGACCGAGCTCTCCTTTCCTGCTGCTGCCGCTGACTCTCCCTCCGCTGGTTGATGGCCTTGGTGCTGGCACGAAGTTTGCGAAGTCTCAGAGCACGAAGACGCAGCTGAAGGTCCTGGGGAATCTTCCCTCCTCTGGCCCGGATTTCCTTCAGCCTCTGAACAGGCGTTTTGGTTAGAGAGAAGTCACAAATGGTGGGACGTGGCTCCATTCCAACGCGGCAGTGACGCACAGATGGGAAGTAGCCCTCTGCCCAAACCACCACCTTGTACTCGCCCGGGTTCAGTAGACGCCAGTAGTCCCCGTCAGCGGCTGAAGAAATAAAAATGAGGTAGAGACAAAAACAAAGATTTATTTATTCTCTACACAACCAAAATGTAAATGTAATGCCATTAAAGGTTGGGCTTCAGTGAAGGTTTGATTTGTTCATGTACCCTCAGAATGTCATGTAGAATTTGTGGTTTGTTGTTAGTGACAAATTTTCTGCATTCACTTCCTGGTCATTAGAAAGGAGAGCTTAAATCAATATTGAATATACAGATTAGTGTCTGACCTGATCGGATGTCGTGGTCATGATCCTCCACCTTGATTATAGCATCTGCTAGTCCTTGTTTGGTCAGCTTGTCCCTGACCACACCTTTGATGCCTCTGTGAACCTGTGTGAAGAGGAAATGCTGCACTGTGAGGCCCCAGAGAGAAAATTAAGGCAGAAATAACTGCTTTTTTGTATTTATTTCCTTTGGCAGATGGAAATTGTCAGCACAAACTAACCTGCTCCATGTAAACCAGCAGAGACTCCTTGTTGTTCTCCCACTCAATGGGAAGCTCGCTGGCATGAGGGTACTTATCACAGGATAGCTCCACTGTTACCTCGAAGCAGTTGGTATGCATGTAACTGAAGTCATTCATACCTACAGAAAAGAAGTATATGAACAATATGCACATGAAGGTCAGCCAAAAAAAAACAAACATTTAAAAAAGTAATTTCAGGAGATTAAGGCCAACATTTGTTTTGTGTTTTACATGTTTTTTAGGTGGACTCAGTGCACACAAGAAAATTTATAAATAAAGTGAAAGCTGTAAAATATGATGAAGTTGATGAAAAAGTTCAAATAAAATGCAAACATGAAAAGAACTACTTGAACAAATAAACATTCTCAGATAAAAGTGTAAAACTAAAACTAACTGTCTTGTAACTTAAGCAAACCTTCATGTATGTGATGTAAGTTAACTTGTGTACGTAAGTTACTCAGTGGTAACTTGTTTCATCTTGGACACAAACACATCGGTCTCATTGGTCAAAGTCCTGCATTTGTTTGACCCCCCATACAACCTGACCTTCTCCTATTCAGACTTTGTCGCTCTTTATACGACATCACATCAAAACTCTCCTCAAAATTACGCAAAGTTGTCACTTTACAATCCCCGTAAATATGGATCTTATAAGATGCTCGTACAATGACCTAGGGGTCATTTTTGGGGGGAGGACCATGTCTTTCTTTATGTTGCCTGGAAAGGTGACTCACTGCCAGGGACGGTGTGCCAGGCTCCGCCATTTATAATGTTGTTGTGTGCCTGGAAGTCCTCGTAGTGGCAGATTCTGCGATCAGGGTTGGACATCACGAGATTTGTGGAGGCGTAGACGGTTGCCAGCCAACGGAAGAAAGCATTGTCTGCCGTAGGGGTGTCCTCCTGGGGCGCCCAGTCACGGGTGCAGTCGAAGGGATATGTGACCACCAGTTCTCCCCCGTGGAGGTTTGCACTGAGCACAAAGGGAATATCCTGCATCCAGCTGATGACAGCTCGAGTCTCTGGTGCAACCTGGGAGGGTGAGACAATTTGGATACGTGTTCCTCCATTATAGACCAAGATTTATGGATATCCATTGTCATAATTGAAATAGAGAGAGACCAAAATAAACATTGTGTTATTTAGAGTATTTGACATCTGCCATGTGACTTTGTTGTTATAGTCTAGGGTTAAGATTTCTTCAATTTCAGTAGGCAGAGCTTTTGTCTTTTTTCTTTTCAGTCATTGCAATGATTTCAGCCTATACAGCATTCTATGTACTTAATCCAAGCTATATATGTAGTGTGCACTCTATGAAAGACCTACAGAAACTACATTACTACATTTGGTGCTCTTGTTCTGTTACCAAACATTGACTGACAATGTCCAGGCTTCCAGTAAAACCTCAGCTAGAGCTGGCTCTAAAATGATTTCCTGATCTCAGGCTTGCGTGCCACTACAGTGAAAACATATTTTCCTCTTCTCAAAACTGTCCACACACTCCCCTTATTACACTGCCTTTCAGTATGACCTACATTTACAGTAGGACCCATTACTGTATATCTAACCCTTTTTAAAGAAGCAGAGTTAGCCCCTTCAGAAAAGATGTCTTTGTACCACCAATCTGTATTTCATTTAAACTCTTCTCAACATCAAGTTATTTACTGTCACATGCACCAAAATTACACTGAAGTGGTTGTTAGCAAGATGATTTGTAGTTCTCGCACCTTAATATGTATTCTTGCATTCCTCAGAGTTGATCATGAAATATATTTATATGTGCTGTGTTGCTCCTCAGACTCTTTTGTGTTACGGGCTGGTGAATCTGGGGACCTGCAGTCAATCACAGATGGCATATAAGGACTGTGGAGCTGGACCTCTGCCTCTTAGGCATGTTAAATGCCTGCTTTTACTGGAGAGATGTGAGTTATTTTGTCAGGTGTTTGTTTTTTGTTGGTCTGTTTTAGGTTTTAAAGTTGGGGATTTTGCTTGAAGACTTCAGTTAATTCACGAGAAAAGCTTATTTCTAATCCATGTCCTTACCATTGCGTCTTCTTGAGTGTAGTACTCTGGGATGGGAATGTAGTGGTTGGAGACTTTAGAGATATCTGTTGCCACTTCTTGGGCATTCCACATGATGTTGTTCAGGTCTGGAAAATTATGATTGAGGTCGATTCCTTCAAAGCTGTATCTTCCATCAGCCCAGCCAGCCAGTTCAGAGCCCTGCAGCACATCAATCCATGAGCAGTAGATTAAGTCAGCTATCCCATCAGGTTATCATTGTTTTTTTGTTTTGTTTTTTAAGTTTGACTCTAGGAAATGATGACTAGGAGTAGACTCCTCACAACGCGATCATTATCATTGTTAGGTAATCCCTTCCCTCTGCCTCCTCTAAACAATTAAACCTTTTCTTCTTCTTCTGTTTAATTGATATTCCACTGGTTTACTAGACTAATGATCTGGCCCTTTACCTCCTTTATCATGCACGCACATTAAAGAATTGATACTTTATTTACAAAACTGGCAACTCGAACATTTCTTAAGCAAAGTGAGATTGGTTTAAGCATCAAGTGATTAATAGAAATCTTAAAACAATCAGATCTGCCTTCTTTCCTTTAACACATCTGCAAAAACCACCCACCTTTGCGTATGCATCTTCATATCCATCAGGGTTCATGGAAGGCAGGAGGTGGATCCGAGTCTCAGTCACCAGTCGAACAACTCGTTGGTTTCCCTTTTTGTATTCTTTGCATAAGTACTGCATAAGGTTGAGTACGAGTTCTCGACCAAGAACCTCGTTCCCGTGCATCCCAGCCACATAGCGAAACTCTGGTTCACCTGCCAAAGGGGAAATTTACAGAGTGGCTTAACTTGCCAAGCAGTAAAAAAGGTGGAATATATCTGACTCCATATCGACTTATTGTAATGGGTCACACTAACCTGATGTGCCTGAATCTTGTTTTATTCAGTAGGTCAAAGTTAAAAGCCCAGAGGCACATCAGGAACATGTTATTCTCCTAGATAAAGCTTTCAGCCAGTTTGTATTTTGTTAGGCAATAGAGGTCCACACTTTGCCAATACTCATACAAGGATTGGCCAGACTTGGTGGCAGACATTCCTAAAGCTAAAACTCCAAAGCAAAATATATAAAGAAAAAAAAGTGCCATTCTTGAATTTGGCACCAGTGATCATTAAACCACAGAACCACTGAAATTTAAATCAGCTGTGGACAATTTAATAGCCAAAATTTATACTGTTCCCCTTTGGGAGTGATGCAGTTTCACAACATGTTCCCCTAAAAGTACAAAAGAAAAGCTGCACTCCACTGAACTTATCTAAACCTTTTTGCAGGCTTGAGTATCTGCAAAAGCTACAGCTGGGCAGGACGACATGAGGACAACGGCACAGAGGAAAATCTGTCTTGTTGGGCGGACAGATAGTGCTGTCTACAATTTCAAACCATTATCAGTTTGTTTATACAAGAGAGGCCTCCTCTGCCAGGCGGGGGGGGGGGGGGG
>JAOWBC010000248.1:869594-882452 GCA_028566105.1 Hypoplectrus providencianus
AGACCCCCCCCCCCCCCCCCAGCCCTCCTGTGTGTTGCTGCTGCAGAGAAATGTCTGTATAAACACTGAAGGATGTTGACCTGTGCCCCTGAGCAGCTAAACTTAGGGTAACCTGAGAACCATCATAAACTCTGGCCCAGAAACTAAACACTTTAATGTACAGCTCTTTACAGAAAATGCTTTCACCTAGTTCATGTTTGCCTGGGTTGTCTGAGATCTCCATGACGTACAGTTTGAGGCCCATGTAGCTTTTCCCAATGGTGTAGGTGCGGGTGATGTCCGGACACTCCTCCGTCACAGCCTTCATGAGCTTTGGGATTAAAAAGACAAACTGGATTCAGAGTCTTCAAAGGGTTACATCTAAACTCTGAGGGAAATCTGCAAACTGTTAGGCATCTGAGTAAAAACTCTGGTATGAGCTTTAGGGGAAACCAAAGTTACTCAACCTGCATGTGTGGCCCTGCAGCCGCTCATTACACTCTAACCTTTCTCATTTCTTTGTAGTTGTGGTGTCTGAAGTCCAGAGCATCTTTTGATCCTTGTTCTTGCTCTGAGGAGTAGATATCAGTGGGATCTAAAAGGGAGAAGCACATTGACTTCTATTTGTTGACTGACAGGCTGAAAGACAACCTCGCCCTTTAAAAAGATTCCAAAATTGAATGTATTTTTACTTCTACATCACTGTTGAATTTGTGTAGATGTATGCTGCAGCCTACCATTGACACGACAGCCGAGTATCTCAGCCCGGAGGCAGATGGTGCCGTTGACGTACCAAGTCTGAGGGTTGATGCGGATATAACGGGCGACAGTAGGAACAGGAAGCAGTCCAAGCACGGGAGTCTCTGGATTCTGGTTTCCTACGAAAATCTGTAAAATTCAATGCAGCATCACAGGTTTTAACATCCAATATAGATGTGCACTGATGTTATTTTAACTGAAAACAATTATTAAACATTTTTAGCTGGTGTTCCGGTCTAAGACTTTGATCCAGCCTTAAAAATGTGTTATTCCAAGGATTACCATAAAAGTGGACCCAGGAGGATTTTTTTTTTTTTTAAACACAGGAAAGAAGTCCTTTTTTCACCTCTGGTTCCTTGGAAAGAGATCAGACATGCAAAAAACTGCAAATAAAGTGCAGATTTTTTCAAACCACAAACTTCTTGGTATTTTTACCTACATGTTGTGGTTGTTACCTGACTGTTATTAATCAAGGCCCTAGTTGACACCTGACACTTGAAAATGTATATACATAAGTATCTGCATATATCATATAGTTCATCAAGCTGTTATTTTGCCAACCACAAGTTTCAATTCCTTTCAATGCTTTATTTGTTTTCCCTCTACTTGTGTAAGAGCAGATGAATGTTTTCTTCACGGTACATATTTCACTTTGGCGCAAACTCTTCAAAATGTGTTTCCCATCAGTTCGAGGTCCACTGGTCACGGAAGTTACATTCCTTCATATCAGAGAATACAAAAAATGAGTTCTTACTGCTTCTTCTGTTCCGTTCATGCAGGTTTTCCAGCTCACAGAGTCGTTACTCAGCTGGACTTTGTAGGTGTGGACCCAGTCCCAACTGTAACAAAGAGCAAGAAAACAAAAAAAAACATCATCATTATGCAGTGTAAGAACATCATGTACTGTCTTTGTTGCACAGAACACTGAATAAGGACAAACTATACAGCATGTTGAGGGAGGAGCTTTACATCCATTTTTACCATTCAAATATGTCTGTAAACATGCCACCATATGAACAACAAACAGGTTGTGTGGCCAGTCTAGTTTGTGTGTTTTTAGCAGTTTTAAATTTGGAGCAGAACCTCCTCAGGTTTGATCCTGACAAAACCTGACCTCCAGATGGAGTTTCGGCCCTGCAGGATAACTCCAGTGAACAGGGTGAGGTGGATGGCGTCCACTTGTAGCCACTGGTGCCGATCCTTGTACTCAGCACACCAGGCCCCATCGTACAAGTCCCCGTCCTCAATGCCAGACTAGAAACACATGTTACAGGGTTTTTTGTATGTCAACTGCAGAATCCATTACACTTTTGGCTCTGCCTCGATGTGAAGCATTGCATAAGATTTTGCTGTTGACCCTGATTGTGAAATAATTGCTTTCAGACTGTAGAACTTGAGAGGGGGGTGGCTGGGATGTGAAACAGCACTGTTAGCTCTGTTTTTGTACAGTTTGTTTGATCTGATATCCAAGAGACTCTATTCATAGAAAAACTTACAAAGGCACTTTGTACTGGAAACCCAGTCACTGTACTTCAATTACATTGGTAATTTTACAGGCCAATAAAAAAAGAGTATACAACTGATAGAGAGTTCAGTGTTGGTCCAGTATGCAGCAGAAATTATGTTATGTGCAATCTAAATAATTATCTGACATTTTTTGAACTACTAATGATTAATTGAGTTTTTCATTACTTTTTAGCAGATCAATCAATAATGAAAACACTCTTTAAGCCCTGTTGTAATGGTAATCATTGATACACATATTTACTTCTGGTCATGATAAAGTGTCAATGTTTGGTGTGGTTCAGTGGAATGATACTTATCTATACTAATCTTCTGCCCTCACTCTCTTCATGGGTTCCTGTTTCCTGTTGTTCTGTCGCTTTAGATTTCTATATGAAGCAGCTCACTGTGCTTTGTGTTTGATCTGGATCTAGACCCACCTGGATGTTCAGCCTCCCCCTGTGAGGACCCAGACCCGTCCGCTGGTAGGAAGACGCCATGATCTGGCTGTCATCAACCCGCAGGGACTCAAGGCCGAGGGGAGGACAGTCTAGAGGAGGAAGGGAGAAAACATCTTCAGAGAGTATGTGTCCACCCTTGTCTGGAAATCTTTCAAGAAACAGCCCTGAGTAAGCAAACACAGGGCTGATGTAATTACAGTTCCCAGCAGTTGTTATATAGAATATCTCTAATCAACCCGGGCCAGTTCATTGGAAGTTTGGAGGCCCTCTGCAAAGGAAACCGCAGATAAGTGAATCCATGGAGAATTTGAATGTAATTTGAGACAAAGTTGAGGACCAAGACAGAGTTAAGTCAAACATCCTGCTGAGCTACAGCTGCAGGGTATTTTATGGCCTTGGGAACAAGAAATAACAACGCCATTAATCTCAAACACTATGTTCATTGGCAGGACAAAACAGCTATATGTTTTTTAGGCCAAGGGATGTATTCACTGCACTGCAAAGTAAAATAAAGATGTCTAGTTAAAGGGATGCTTAGATTTACATAGAATAAAGCAATTTCTCATGTGCAGAGCTGTTAGATAAATAATTTTCTGAGAAAAAAAAAATGGTTCCAGTTTTTATGTGGAGCTGTTTTTCGTAGTCTTATAGTAACATAATAATAGCTTTATCTATTTAGCACTTTAAAAAAAAGGAAAAAAGTAGGATACCGACAACAAAAATTGGAATTTAAGACAAAACATTGCAAAGGCATAGTGGAGGGGAGATATACATGTAAATAGCTAAATACAAATTAAAGAGTAAAAGCAATAGAAGCAAAATAAAACATTATAAAGAGGAAATAACTGAATCTCAGATTTGGACTTAGACAAGAAGTTGTGAGTGGCCTTTTTCACATTTTCCTTATAGAAATAATCATTACTTGCTGCCCTAAATATGGCATCCACATGAATCAGAGACAGGAAGCAGCCTGTTTCATCGAAAATCAAACATAAACCACAAAGATTTTTAGGAATTCAATGAGTAAGCTCTGGCAAAATGTGTTCACTGATGTAAAAACCCTTGTACATTTCCAAAATGATGTTACTATTTTGTGTTTTACAGGGTTACAAAAGCTGAACAGATCAACATGAGCTTAATGGGTCTTAATGGTTAATGCTGAAGGCATCATTCATTAATTGAACGTAACTCAGTGACTTCTCACAGCGAGTAAAAACTAAAAATGTATTTTGTCCTACCCAGTTTTCCATTCTCCTCATCTTCTTCTTTACTGTTTTCTTCTTTTTCTTTATTGCCGTTTTCTTCTTCACTGTCTTGGCCTTTGTTTCTGGTATCCAGCTGCTTGTCACTCACAGTGCTGGTGGTTGTCTGTGCTGCTGTTGTTGGAGTCGGCCGGTTCGTGCTGTGATCCTGCAGCTGCACGGTGACAGACTCAACCGTTGTTGTGTTGTTAAGTAACAAAGTAATCTCAGTTGCTGTATCATTTGTTAGCGCTGCCTCTAAAAATCCTCCCAGAAAAAGCACTGCAGCCAACACGCACAATGATTTTTCCATCTTGCTCTTTGTTTGCTGCTGCAGAGTGAGTGAGGGGGGAAAGAAATTCCCCAGCCAGTTTATGTGGAGATGACAGAGAGCCAGACCTCCATCTACATCCCTCCTCCTCAGTCCCCCCTCCCCTCCCTCCCTTCTAAAATTCCAGCTAAATTTCCAGGGAAAAAATGGATTGAAAAGAGAAGTGATTACATAATATAGGTTTTGTGTAGGTCAGTGACCCATTTTTTCAATTGATAAAGTTATTTTTGTTGGGTTCTCCCTTTTACCATCTCCTCTTTATGTCCTTTCTCTAATGCAAGAAGGATATCTTGGGGATATATAGTGATGTAGGGTACATGTTCTCATTCTCAGGTTCATACAATGTATTTCTATCTTTTCTATGAGAACATGTTTACATGTTTTAATGTTCAGTCTGTTGTAATTGGCTAGTGAGAAAATATGTGCACATTTGAAAAAGTGGTTCTCAATTAATTGGTGGAGATATCTTCACCAAGCTCTGCATTAAGGTGACGAAAAATTGTTGTATTATTAATAGACAACATCACAGTACTGCTCTTTATGCATCTCTCTACAACGAACAAAATCAGAATAGTTTTTTTTTTTTTTTTTTTTATAATTTACAACATATCCCAAAACAATACACTCAAGTGGGTCATTTTTTTTCTTATAGCACTTACATTTTATATACTTAAAGAGAATAAGACCAAAACCTTTGTACATTGTAGTGTCAGTACATTAACCATCCTTAAAACCTTTTAAAATAAAACATATGTAGTTTTTTCTTTCTGTTAGACATTTTGTTGCTCGCTGTTCTGCTACACTATCAGGTGCTTCCTGTCTCAGACGTTTCAGTAAACCGTTGTGATGCGTCAGGAGATCTGCCATCAGTTGGTGAGATGGTTTCATCTGATATTAACCTACTCAGGATATGAATTTTTTTTGCAAGAGACTAGAGACTTTTGAGTTACAGAGTTGCCCAGATAAACCTTGTTTATGTGGCTCAGTATTTCACACATTTATTTTGAAGTTTAACAATTTAATCTTTTGCCCAATTAATTGTTTGTCTTTTGCTTTGCTTCTGTTTCTTCTTCATTTACCCGTGATATCTGATGTCTGACGGCAACATGTTTGGACCTGTAAACAAGAAAAAAGAAGTGCACCATCAAGATACAGTTATTTCTGCAGGTATGTCATGCACTGAAAATTCTCCTCACTTTCAATACCCAGTTTCCAACACATTTATTCTGAAGGAATGGTATCCTCTTTACTTTTGCCATTTTAGTTCACCCTCTGCATAAGTTCTCTCTTCACTCTATGAACTTTTTCTTTCTCCACCTGACATTGTGAAACATTAAATACCAGACAGCCAACAAATCCTCATTGTTTGTTGAGTGATGCGTATGTATCAAACTGTTTTATGTCTTATAGCTGGTAATCATCATAGCAGCACAGAAGAAGCAAAGATTATTTCAAGTCAACTCCTGTTTGTCTGCTTCTATTCAAACCACATATTTTTAAATTGTCAGCAAACCTTCACATCTGTGTTGAATTTAAGTCTTACCGTCATTAGCATAAATCAGCTCTTACTCACTCGACTGTCAACATCTGGTAAAATGAATCATACTTCAACGTAAGACGGCATTAAGAAAAACAAGAGATTACATTCTGACGTGTCCTCAGATGGTCCGTAAGCATGTTAGCACAGTCTATACAGTGAGGCTTTCTCTGTTTGTGTTTCCAGGTTTGGCTCATCTCAGCTGTCACTCTCTCTGAGAGCATTTTAATGATCGTTTCTTCAGCACTGAGCCTCCTATACAACTCCGAATTCATCCACTGCCTTAAAGGTCAGTGGAAACATGTCAAACTGCTGCTCCAAACCAGTTTAACGTCAGTAATTATACCTAAAAATTAAGCAGGCAGAGAAAGCACTTTCATTTTCAATTTAGTTTTGGTATACTGTGTCTGGATGAGGCAATGAAATCCTGAACACATAACCACATTAAACAGTGTTAACATCTCATAATGATGCGCTTATTTAGTTTGTTGATTTCAGAAGTAATCGCTCTTGTAGAGTCATATACATTATCTGCAAATACAGTATTGCTGTAAAATAGTATATATTGATATTCTGGGGGAAGCATATATTCCAAGATCTATCAACCCTATGTATTACGTATTAAGACTTCTGAAGCTTCAGGGTTTAAAAAGTGTAAAATACAGTTTTTTTAGATGATGATCTTTGTGGAATTTAATAAATTAAACTGTAAACTACATGACAAACAGATTCCTTCAGTATGCAGATGATAAAATAGAGAGTCAGACAATTCTCAAACATTATCTCCCACTCAACCAGGAAATGCTCTTTGTGTGCATGAATCATCTATTTTTCTGAGGAAATCTAATCATCTACATTTTGTAAGCAAATGTCATGATCCAAAAGAGCCATTCATGAGAAAAATGTGATGGTTTTAATGACTTTGTTTTAAAGTAACTTTTTTCGATACTTTTGAATCTTAAAATTCAATCCTATATATTTTACTAGCCTTTAGGAGTTTTCTGTATATAGAAATATGTTTTTACACAATTTACTTTATGTATTCAATGCTTTTAAAAAGTCTTGCTCTATGTTGTTACAAATCGCAGTCTAAAAGTTGTAGTTTAGTCAAACAGTAGTATCTAAAACACGACTTTTATTCTGAAATCAAGAATACCTGAAGGTGATTGGTGCATTCTGCTGTGACGTCTACACGGGAAATGGCCACGCAAGCGAGAGGAATCATAACATTGCATTAGAAGTCCCTTTACTCTTACTCTTTTCATGTAATTGCAGCTATTTAATTTAACTTTTTTCCATGGCGACTGTGTCTAACTACACTTGACAAGCGGATGTTATAGAAAAAGTTGAACGTTTTTGCCTGTGTTGATATGAAAACATGTTGCTGGTTGCTGTGAAAGCTAACCGACAGCAGCAACGAGCTAGCAAATGGTTGTTCAGCTGTGGTGTCTCTTATCGTGCAAAGTAAGTGAATTGCGAGTAAATTGGAAACAATAAGTATTCGTTGAGGCTCTGATGTCTTTATTCACAAGGTGCTTTTGCACTTCTCTATCGTTCAATAAAGGCTTGATTTGACACTAAAGTAAGAATTCACAGCTAAATAACGGCCTGGTTGCCCAGTCCTCGAGTAGCCTAAAATTATCTTTTGTATGTTTTTTTTTTTTTTTTTTTCAGATGACAAGAAGACGAGCAAAGCAGTGAGACAGTAAGCTGACAACATGTGACACGTGTGCAAGCTTTCTACTCACCTTCCCCCAAAACGTTGGTTTTAAAGATGCCTCGTCTGGAAGAGTTGGCCAACGTTGCCCTCAGGGTGCCGAGCATCCTGGTGCTGGACCTTCTGTATAAATGTGACATTGAAGGTTTAACGGAGCACCTTAAGGCCAAAAATGAAGACATGCTATTTAAATACAAATATGTCATCTGGAACATGTACTACATTGGTAAGTAAGCACATGATATAATAGTAACACTGAACGAATAGAGAGAGTCACATGTTTGCTAAGATTTTCACATAACCAAATCAGTATAAGAAGTACACCTGTGCAGTACTCCATCACAAGTTCTGTTTTTTTTGTTTTATATTATTACTTTTGAGTCAAGAGCTACAAGTGATAGAAGTTTTTGTTTAATGATTTATTTATTTATTCATTTATTTTTTTTACACTTAGCTCTGCTTGCTTTCACTTTTGCAGCACATATCTCAGGGAAATGCAGAGCAAACAGCCCTGTTCGGAGTTCAGAGAATCCTGTTGCTGCTCAAAGGAGCGTTTGGGTGCTCAAACAGGAAAAAGAAACGAAAACAAAAAGCTTCTACCTTGTCTCACATAGCCAGACACATACATTTGGTATAGTATAGTCTTACATTATAAGACAAAAGATGGAACTGATGGCAAAATTAAATATAGTGACTGAGTATTATTTATTACTGATTATTACTTATTATTAAAAAAAATCTGTTTTCTTAAAAACAGAGTATGTGGTATCTTTCCACGATATTTGGTAACTGGACATTATGTTAGCATTGGTGACAACTAAAATGCTTTTTCAAGGCTTTTTGAAAATAACACTTTATCATTAGAGTATCTGACTATTACCTGTTCTTTTTCTGTAGTTTTGTATGCTTTTTATTGTACTATATGTTCTGCAGCTCTGACTTTTTGGTCACAGGTTGAGCTGCAACAATGAGCTGATTTATTATTTAGGTCTTTGAAATAAAATTAATCAGCAGCAATTTTGATAAGTGATTTTTTGCTGGTCACATTTGAGCATTTACCTCGCTATATAAAACTTAAGTTATATGTATTCAGACTGATTATCTACAAAAGTGCAGATTAATCAATTAAATAATTATTTGTTTAAGCCACAACCTTAAATAAACAGTTAAACCTGAAATATGGTTGTGTAATTGGCAGGTTGGTCAGCCAGACAAGAAAAGTCCACAAATTATACAAACATTAAAAATGGCAAATTACAGCAGATCTTCCATACTTTTCAAAGTGTGTCTATAAGTATCTTATCTCTTGGCAAGACAGACAATCTAATGTGAGCATTTTATTTTCCTTCCAGGTCATCTGATAAATGTTGTGGTTTTGGTTCTGCCATTGAGACACATTGTGACACTCTACCTCCATATCCTCGCTGCACTTCTCCTGTACATGGGGCATCAGATTTCCAAGTGAGACACTACGACTACTACAACTACTAGTAGTAGTATTGTAGTAGGAGTAGTATTCCTCCTACTACTGGACTTCCTTGATTTATTGTACCAGGATCAGATTTCTCTCCTGACAAAGAGTGGCTGCAGTCTCAGTGTCTCTGTGTATCCAGTTTCCTTCGGCCTGAAATTTAATTTTAGTAGACGAAGTAATAGGTATCAGAATATCATGTGTTGTAATTGGAGATCAATCGGTGGTTTCTGTAAATGCTGAAGGGTTGTAACTATTAAAAGAACTGTCCTGCCTTATTTGGACATATATAAATGAATAGACAAGTTGATTAAAAAAATTCTTAAAGTAACTGAGGAATACTATTAAAATGTGTTTTATTTACACCATTGGAATTGTTTTTCTTTTAGCAGTATAATGTTTTCCTCCTAATGTTTGTCTACCCATAAGTTGTGAAACGTGTAAACTAAATTGTTTCAGCAATTAATTTATTTTTGTACACAGCACTGATAATCCAAAGGGGCAATGAATAACTCCAAGATTCGTGCATCCATGAATTCAGCGGAAGCTACACTTTGTGTAGCTGCGTGTTCTTTTAATGTTATTTCTTCGCTTATATTACAGGGATTATGTCCGTGAGGAGCTGCAGTACGGTTATGAAGGAGCAGTGTACCTTGATTCTCTGGCCTTCAACAGATTTGTCTCTGCAATGACAAGTGAGTCCTGAAACCTGAGCTGTGTTCTAAGTCCCTTTTTCCCTTCTTGTCTTTCTCATGTGTGTTTGTTTTTGGTGAAAATTATATCTTGCATCAAATAAACAAGGAGGAAAAACAAAATAATTAAATAAAATAAATATATATACATATATCAATAATAATGCAAAGAAGACTGAAGTGGAGCTGGCAAATACAGAAAAGTGAGAACAATAATTGTGCAAAATGTGCACAAGAACCGGCACTCATTAGCGTGAATAAACAGTGACACTGGACTTTTGAAGTTTAAAAATAAAAAATTTATTTATCATTATTGATTGTAGGTTAAAGCTAAACATAAGTCATGGTGTTATTTTTTCCTTCAGGTCAGATTATTCTCAGCACACTGTGTGCCTTCCTGATGAAGACGAGAAAGGTGTGGTTGTTCTCCACTCACATGCTCCCCCTGCTGGCCAGACTCTGCTCCGCCCATCATGCCACGGTGTTAACTGTCAACACAATCTCCATGGGACTGACTGGAGCAGGAATCACTGTATTTCTACTCTCACATCTTTTTGTGCCATATCGCCTCGCAAAGGCTGCCTATTCAGAGCTGCTGCAGCTGGAGGTACTCCTGCTCTGAAATGTACATTACATCCTATTTGTCTGAGGGGGAAGTAGATGCTTTGTGTATTTGACAAGACTTTACAATTTTAATAAATAACCTCTATCAGTTATGGATTTTTGGCATATTTAATAAAAAGAGAATTTTGTGGATTTTTAAGTGTAAATTAAACAAGTTTTACATATACATTTTATTTTATTTCTCAGAATTGTTGATTTCAACATTCTGAGGATATTTCACATATAGTTTCTTATATAATCATAATGGAAAATGACCCTGAATTTCTTTGTCACACAATATAAAAAATAAGCTCCTCTTATTTTGGTTATCCTTTTTTTTTCTGTTCTGTTTTTTTTTTCTTTTGTTTCCTGTGTCCCATGTTACATCTCGGGTTTCCTGTCCCTTAGGTGATCGAGCTGTACAGGCTTCTGGCTGTGGGAATCTCTCTGTGGAACCAGTTTGCTGTCCCAGTCCTCTTCAGTGTCTTCTGGTTTGTTCTGTTCATCGTACAACTGTGCTCAGACACCATGTCTGCTGGCGCCTCAGCAGGCCATCAGGGAATCATGTTCTTCCTGCTCACAAGGTGTGATATGATTAAATGTGTTATTATTCCTCTGTAGGTGTTGTTGTACCTCATATTACACTTGAGATCTCATTGATAATTTGCCACTTTCTTTGCTACATTCATTGAAACTTGCAGTGTCTCTGAATGTTGTGCCACACCGTACTCTCTTCTGGGTCTGACCTTCGTGGTGTCCTATCTCGCTCTTGGACTGCTCAACCTATGCAAGTACTACCTGGGAGGTTATGCAGCTGTTCAGAATGAGAACGTCATGCACAGGTGAGTTTTAATCTCCAGGTTTAAACCGTTATTATATATAACCTAATTACAGTCCACATTTCAGCCTGATAATTTAAGCCTAATTTGCTGCTACGTTACTTCAGATGTATTATGACCATAGTTTTTACCCTTCTAGAGGTGTGACGGAGGGCGTCACTCTGCTCCTGCTAGCTCTTCAGACAGGTCTGCTCGATATGCAGACTCTGCAGCGCACCTTTCTCCTCAGCATCATCCTCTTCATCGTGGTCACTTCAACGCTGCAGTCAATGATTGAGATAACAGATCCAGTTATTCTGGCTTTGGGTGCATCACGAAACAGGTAACAGCAGCTTAATGGAGTTGAACTTAATATTTAATTTAAAAAAATATATATTTTATTAACACTTTTCTGATGCTTTTTAATTGTACTTTCAATTTCTTCTGTGCTTCAAGGAGTGTGTGGAAACATTTCCGAGGCCTCAGCATGTGTCTGCTTCTGCTGGTTTTCCCTGTGTTTATGGCTTATAAAATCTCCCAGTTCTTCCACATGGACTTCTGGCTCCTCATATTGGTATCCAGCTGCATGCTGACTTCCCTTCAGGTAATATTTTATGCCTTTTTTGTGACAAAATGACGGTGTACTCTTTGCGGTATATGTGTTTGAAGAGCTAAGATAATTAAACTTAACTTTAAGTTCTGTAACAACTAAATTAGGTAAAATATTCAATAAACCTACAACAAATTAAGTTATTTTGGAATTGAACATTTTATTCCTGTGCTTTTCTTGTTGGCTGACAATTCTGTTTTCAGTTTCAATTTTACTTTATGTCATACATGTGATGACATAGATAAAAGGCCAAACAGTAATTTATACATATATTAAAGAAGAGATTGGCTCTAAAAGTAAGTGACAAATTTCTGTAGACTTTAAAAATTCCTGCATTTTGGTGCCCCACAGTGGTCGTCTACAATAGATACAATGTCACTTTTGCTTTCAGATCAATATGAAACATGTTATCACATAAAATTTGACACATAACACCTTTAAAGTGAAAAACAATAATCCTTACTTTAAAGTTCTTCCATTCAACATTTCAAGTGATATTATTCCAAATGAAAGTGTGTACTGTGTGCAGGTTACAGGTACGATGCTGATCTACTCCCTTTTCATGGTGGAGCTGTTCCGCAGCGACCCCATTGAGAGCCTGGATGAGGTGATCTACTGGGTGAATGCCGTCAGCAGGGTGCTGGAGTTTGTGGTGGCACTCTGCGTGGTCGCGTATGGCACCTGGGAGTCACTCTTTGGTGAGTGGAGCTGGATGGGCGCCTCCGTTATTATCATCCACTCTTACTTCAACGTCTGGCTCAGAGCTCAGTCCGGCTGGAGGAGCTTTCTGCTCAGACAAGAAGCGGCAAAGAAGATCAACTCACTCCCCAGAGCCACGGCTCAACAGCTGCAGCTACACAACGACGTCTGTTCCATCTGCTTCCAGGTGAGTCACACACAACTGTTAAATCAAGAACCCAAGCATCTGATTTTAAAGATCATAGAGTGTCCGCAGAGGGCAGACAGAACATGTGTGAAGCAGTTTTGGCATTAAGAACTAAATGATCACCTACTGGCTTCAGACCAGTACTGGTGTCATAATTTTAAATTGCACCAAAGTCTTGGCTGATTCCAAGGTTCTCTGTGTTGGTTTGTTTTTGTTAAATATTCCTCAAGTAGACCAAAGCACACGGAAA
>JAOWBC010000248.1:890365-900421 GCA_028566105.1 Hypoplectrus providencianus
TTTTTTAAATCCTCCATTTACATCAGTTGGCAAATTACAACATAATTTTACCACACAGACATGATTAGTTTCACACAACCTATGTTGGAATACATCAGTTTTAGCCAAATTTACCTAATAAAGTGACAATTGATTTCTCTTTTTTTTCTTTTTTTTTTTTCTTCTATAATTCCACAATAACCAACCGACCTGCAGATACTTAGATGGTTGAAATGAGTGTCACTGAGTCTAGTATGTAACCGAGTTTTACTCCGTCAGGTACAATAAACTAGCTCAGGAGTGGACAGCAAAGTATGCCATGCTTTAGGGTAAGATCGAAAGCCAGTGCTGCATCTTGGTTGATGTTATGGGTTTTGGCTGTTGTGGTGTTGCTTTGGTCTCACTGACTAATCAGTGATATATTACGCCGATTGTCTTTGGGCAGATGTGAGTATCTGTACAGCCTGGCCATACTCTGTCCATATCTTAACTGCAAAAAATGCACATTGATACAATGCAGACAGAGCCAGATGGTGTATATCAACAATTGGGCTGAATATTTCTCACAGATAAAATCGTCTCGTCAGTTGTTTTTTCCCGCTCATACAGGCTGGAGAAATGGAGATCCAGTACTGTTAATGAGGAAGTTCTGTATTGCATGAAAAAAAGGATGCTCTGATAAACATGGTAGTAAAATACAAGTTCTTGCAAGACAATGTAAGAATATTATATATAGTTTTATAACATTGCTGACCCCTTTCCAAAACATACCACAAGGCGGTATTCAATTCTTTTGTTAGCTGGAGTGGAAAATAGACATGTAGAAACTTGTAATGGGTGATCTATCACAGATGATGATAGGTTGCTTTTATTTAGTTATTGTTGCGGGGTAAAGCAGTTGTCAGCAGGGGCTGTTCTGATAAATTCTCTTAGTGGTGCATTTGAGGACAAGCTTCATTTGGCTGCCAGAAACTGCATTTATGAGCTTTGATTTCTGAAGCCAATGGGACAATCAGGATAATACGAGTCAGGTTTTCTGTGTATGAAAAGTGGTGCTTAGGTGCTAAGACACCAAAAGTAACAACAGTCTGCTTGCAACTGATCAATCATTCAAAATTATATAACATATCAGGCAAAAGGCAGTGGTTCTGTTACTGTTTGTGAAACCAGTGACTTTTGAAAGGAAAATAACTAGAGACATGGAGCAGGATGTACAAGATTGAGGTATAAAACTATGCTCTAGATTTACTGCCCAGATATGGAATTTAGGATGCCAATGTTGGCAAAAATAATCTTATGCAATAATTGAATTATTGAATGGATTACAGTTTTTAGTCTTCGTCTGGTTAAATACGGAATTTAATATTAAAAGTGTCTTACCATTAACCCCATATTTACTTCTGTCAGCCATGGTTCTGGACAACATTTCATAACTCATTCTAACTTGAGAAAATTTTCTCAGTCAGGAACAATTTCATCAAATTATTCTGACATAACATGAGTGCAGCACAATCATTGTAATCGTTGTAGCGGCAAAGCAGATATCTCTGCATGTGAATGTAGCCACTAACATCTGCATGAATAGGTTTGGAGTTACAAAAAAACATATCCTTAAATTTCAAAGAAATATTGTTAACTGATTTCATATTAAGACAATTTAGTTTATTCAGTTTACTTATAAACTGACACTTTTAAGGATGCCAGCTTGACTTCTGGGTTTTAAAATTTTGTGATCAAGTGCATGTATTTTATAATTTGTGTGCCAAATAGAGTTCAGGTGATGTCGTGTTAGGTTTCGAATCCCTAATGTTTTTGTTTTTTTCTCTCTCCCTTTGCAGATACACCAGAATGGCAAAAGACTGGACACAAAAATATGCTATGTGATGGCATCATTTGGAAAGCTGGTGGAAAATGTTGTTGCTGGTTCAAACAAAAAAAAATCTGGGATTCTGGTTTTCTTTTTCACCTTTTTTCTTTTGTTTTGTTTTTTTTTTTTTCTCGTCAGAGCATTTTACCCCCTCGTTTTTCCACCTGCGCGCTCATAAGAAGATAGTGTTTTCTCTCTAGGATACATGCCAGTTTCTGTGAAGTTTTGACTCCCATTTTGTTTGAAGAAGTTATAAAAAAAGAATAAATAAATAAATAAATCACCATGGTTCTGAACACTCAGCTTGAGCATGCACCAGTAAGAGTTGGTGATGTTAGTCATTTACTCTGCACACACTTAGTTGAATCTGATGCGACAATGATCTCAACCCCATGATGATCCAGTTTGTTGTCTCGGTGGATCCTGTGTGGTTGATTTCTACTTCACTGAATGCTGGATTTCTCAGAGCACTTATAGAGAAGCCTGTCTTTGCCATACCTGTAAATTTTAAAGTTTCAAAATTGGTAAAATTCTGCTGCATTTTATTTGAAAGTGGTGAAAATCTGAAATGGGGAATAATCCGAAAGATTTGGAAAACTGTTTGGTGGCTCCTGGGCTGGTGTGGTGTCAGTATGTTCTTCTGATCTTTAGTATAGGAATCTATTACCTGAAGAAAGATGTGTATCTTATTCCACTATCAAAGTGTGTGTACAGAGAAGCACAGCAGTATATATCAATGTTAAGGAAACAAAATATAAGAACTTCAATGTTGTATTTTATGCATGTTAATAAAGGTAGGCTATTATATCTGATATGTTTCTGCAAATTAAGTGGAGTGTACGGCTGAACAGTTGGAAAAATGTGGTTCCCCTCAACAGCTTTCTATTTCTTTTGTTACTTAGAAGCCAGTAGATGAGCTTTTAGTTTTATGCCCACTCGAACACTGTCTTCTTGTAGCCCTAAAATATTGATGCAAAGCTAATGGTTGATAATCAACTTGTGGCTCTGTCTCTTTTTAGTTTTCCCTTCAATAAAGTTACTTAAACAATAAAACAGACCATAGTTGTGCTTTTTATTTATTTTTTTGCTGTTCATTAAGGAAGGTCAAACCCTGGACCTAATGCAAGACCCACTCCTACAACAAAAATTGGTCCGTACCATTTTTAACTATGTTGTGGTCTCAAACACGATATCTAGATGCATAGTTCATCATTTCCCAGCAATTTTGGATTTGAAAATCTTGAATCTAATATTTAAAATTAAGAGAAGGTAAATAATATGCATTTGGTTTTACATGAGGTCCAGTGTCTGGTTTTCTTGCTTATTTGTCACTGTTTTCCACAATGCCTTTTTTCAGACTAGTGGAAAGTAAACTAAAAATAATATATATTTTACTTTGTCTATTTATGTGTTAAGATTTAAACTACTAGCTTTCGCTAGTTCCTCAGATAATTCCCAATATGCATATTTAAGCATCAAATTTCACATCAAAATAATTTAAAGACTCATTCTTAAATTGGTCTGGATGCTGTGATTGAAAAAGAAAAAAAAAATCTTAGTTTTTACTATCCTTTTACTACCTTTTTTTAATAACTCTACACATTTGTCATATCAAGTTAATAGATTAAAAGAAAAAGACTAAATTAGCAGTATGCAGCAAAGCAAAAGTCAAATATATCAGATTAATTAATGCCTACATTTATTTTCAGTGGTATATTTGGAAAGTTGAATGATATATTAATTTATGTAATAAGTAATTTATCTATGCCTTTAATTTTGAGTGACAATATAAGAAAGTTTTTTCTAATTTTCACGAAACATTTCTTCAAACTTCACATTTTGTCATTTTTTAAAATATTGTTTTGTATGACGTTTTCGCGCCATAACTCAGATCACATGACTGTCACGAGGTGGGTCACATGACTAACAAGGAAGTGCATGTTCAGAAAACCACACAACTTAGCACTTTAAAGAGTGTTCCTTTGAATTACCATGCCAGAAACAAAACACCCAAAACTATGACTCTCTGGAGAAACCCTCTTTGGGATTTTAGCATTTTGTTGTGTTTGTTTTTAGAAATTTTATCGGTATTTTGTTCAGAAACGTTAAATTTGAACGGTAAGTGGACTCTTTCCAACTCAAACGGTTCAGTGTCTTTACCTGCAGGGGTACCCGGATGTGTTCATTCAGCTCTGCAGCAACAGGGATTTATACAGGTAGGTCAGTGAATTACTTTATTTGAAGATATAATGTGTATTTCCTTTATTCCATTGTGTTCTGTGAAGACAGCTCCTCCTGTAATAACCTTATGCTGGTTATCAACTAACTTCAGTCAGTTATCTTCTGTTCTCATGTACAATTTTTAGATACTTTTATTTAAGTATATTATTATGATGTTGCTGCATACTGTCTAGTTAACATCTGCAAATTAGGTGCTTATTTTTAGTTTTCCTCTTTAAAAATGTTTAATGGTGATTTATTTATTCTCTCAATAAAATAATAAATCCTTTGAAATTGCATCGGTGTGAGAAAAATTTATTTAATAAATAAATTAGTAAATAAACAAATCACCATTGAATAGTATTTATAAATATGTAGATACATAAATAAAATACAAAAGTTACACATGTATTTATTTAATAGATACATAAATATTGTAATTATTTTATTTAGAAAGTAATTAACCCATTCTAAACATACTTTTACAGCCATAAACTAAAAGAGGATGTCACACAACATCACAACTCCAAATTAAGCCAGGGGTGTAAATAAGAGGCAATGGCCTCTTCCCAACTTCCACCCCCCTACTTGACCAAATCCACCCACAAGCTCAGCATTAACCTGAATCTCAATTACACACCTGTGAAGATTCATGACTGCTTCTCACACTAGTGTGACATTATTCCAGTGATAAAGATCTGTCAGCAGGCAGATATATTTCTGTGGTAATTCCCATTGCAGAACTTTCCCTCGAGCACCATATTTTTCCAGGATGACACACACAGACATGTCACACTCTGTCAGTGCTGGTAAAAGCACATTCCTTACTTTTTATTTCAGGACCCATATTTCAGGTTCAACGATGTGTCTTATCGGTGGATCGCCTTCGACAACTGGACGTACACAACCACATTTACAGGCTCCTCCCAGCTGACGTCAGTATGATGACTCATATTATTTTTTAGTGGGATAGCATTTTAAGTATTTTCTGTATCCTCTTCATGATGTCCCTTTCTCTGCACGAACAGAACCAAACAGAAAGTGCTGCTTGTCTTTGACGGTGTCGATACTGTAGCATCAGTATGGCTCAATGGAGTTCTTATCGGGAAGACGGACAACATGTTTCGTAGATATGTATGTTCATTAAGAAAAATATGGTTCATTTTATACCTACTCAATTTTGGCCTCTCAGTTTATCTTCATGCAAAAAAACATGACATATCCTTTTTTATTGCTTTTTTTTTTAGCCCTCTGAGTTAAATTAATATTTTTTATGGTTGTTTATATATTCTATGGCTCACCAATTGCTTTCACTGTATGGGCTGAAAAGTTGAATTCGAGCCCAACTGATATGGATTTTTTTTGGCTGAATCTTATTTTAGAGGGTGAAAATGAACCAATAACAGACATGGGAGCTGATGTAGTTAGTTTTTTAAGTTGACTACTAATACTTTAATTTAATCAATAAAAAACAAAAACAATTAAAAAACAATGAGTAGCTTGAATAGTCCACATACTCCCTCCGAGCAATATTAATGCAGTTATGAAAAATCCCCTTTTTGCCCCAAATTATTATTTCAATTTACTTTAACTCTTTCATGAGAGAGAATACATGCTTTTTTGTAAACTTAAAAAAAAAATTATAAATAGCGCATTTAGTAGTGAGTGAATTTCATTAAATAAACTGGGAAAGGCTCCTGATAAACTGTAACGCTGTTTTTGGTGTGTAGGACTTTTCAGTACGGGACTTGCTGAAGGATGGGGACAACGTGCTGAAAATTAGCTTGTTGTCTCCAGTTCTTTACGCATCTGAGCGGAGAAAAGCTCATTCCTACAGAGTTCCTCCAGAGTGTCCTCCAGATGTGCAGAAGGGAGAATGTCATGTCAACTTCATCAGAAAAGTAAGTACACCCTACCTACCATGTTTTACTGCTGCTATGAAAGTAAGAAGGCAAAACAAGAAAAAAATCACCCAATAATTTTATAATCCGTTTGTAATAATATTTTTTATTTAAAATCTGTTTTGCTTCAAGGAGCAAAGCTCTTTCAGTTGGGACTGGGGGCCTTCGCTCCCCACAATGGGGCTCTGGAAGGGAGTTCGACTCGAGGTGTTTGACGTCCTGCAGCTCATCCAGGTTTCCTCTGTTCCTCTATACAGTATGTCTCATTTAATCTGTCTTTATGTAAAACAAAAAGAAACAGTGTAAAAAAAATTACAGGGATGCTTTTGGAAATGAGCAGTTTAAAAAATCTTATGCTATGTTTTTTATATGTTGCAAAAGAGTTTATTTTTTTATTTTTTTTATTTTTTATTTTTTATTTTTTTTTTCACTTTCACAAGGTCACATTTTTTATGCTTCAGTCCTAATCTTGAGAACATTACCACATTTCCAGAACAAAAGAGAAGTTATTGCTTCTTTCCATTTCTTTTTCTTCCAGCAGTATTTTTTGTCACTCCACTCACCCTTCATGCATTAATGAAATGTGTCTTTTTATTTATGGTCATATCATGTTTGTCTAGATTCCAGCCTGTCTCAGTGGAGGGTTCAGGTAGAGCTTCTTGTTGATGCAGTTCTGTCAACAAAAGTCCAAATCACGCTCTCCATACCTGAACTCGGCTCAGAGCAGATCATCCAGACACAGTTTCTATCTGGAAAGACCAAGAACAGCTTTACCTTACTCATCAACACGGTACTTGATACACACCCTGTTAAGATGTATTAATATACTCTCATGATTCTGTTGTGACCACTGTGGCTCTCCTTAGTATCCCTTAATTACTATGAGTCATAAAAAAATCAGTTTCTTCACCCGTAGAAGTGCAGAGGTTTTGAAAGCTTTTTCTTCTTTCTCCAGAGTAGCCAGGTGAGGCTGTGGTGGCCCAATGGGCACGGTGACCAACCCTTTTACCAACTCACTGTCAGAGGCTCTCAGGATGGAGTTTTAATGCTGAATACAGAGTCTAAGGTCAGAGGTCACTTACATTTTCCTCAGATGGTGTTGAGGTATTTGAATGATAAATGTATCCACAACAACTGTTAAATGTGTAAGAACACCTTTAAATCTTCACTCATTCACATTCAACAGGTTATTAGATTCTGCATGGAAAGTACTAAATAACTGATTTTTCCACCATACATTGTTATGCAGAAAAATAGCTGTGGTTTTGATGTCAAGAATCATTTTTAAATGTCTTACATAATCATAACACAAAGTGGGGCTGCAGCTGTTAACAGATCAAGTTGATGTGTTTAACATTTTGGTGATGATATGGTTACTTTTGGTTAAAATTACTTCTAAACATGCGTATTGTCTTTGCCTTTAAAGAATTTCAGTGATTTGTTGGAAATGTCTCCTGCAGGTGTATTTTCGCACAGTAGAACTTGTCCAGGAGCCAATTGTTGGGTCTCCAGGCTTGAGCTTTTATTTCCGCATCAATGGGAAACCAATTTTCCTCAAAGGCTCCAACTGGATCCCAGCCCACTCTTTCCAGGACAGAGTCACTCCTGCTGTGTGAGTTTGGTTTGAAAAGCTGCTTTTTAAAGACATTTCTCTGCATATTTCGCCTGGTTCTTTTGTGTTCAGCCCAGAGAGGAGAATGCTGATAATTAATTATGAATATATTCTCAGACAAACTGTTTCCCCCTCTGTGTCTTTGTCAGGATTTGGAATCACAGAACCGTTTTTTGTTTGAGCTGCTGTTTCAGTCATGGATACATTATAACTGAATCTACCTGCTCTCTGTTTGTCCGACAGCTTAAGGAACTTGTTGCAGTCGGCTGTGGATGCAAGCATGAATGCCCTGAGGGTCTGGGGTGGCGGAGTGTACGAACAGGATCTTTTTTACAGCATCTGTGATGAGATGGGCATCATGGTAACTACTGCCATCCTGTTGTTTTATCAATATTACTTAAGATTAAATCCACTGCACTTGTGTAGCCAAATATGTCTATGAAACACAGCACATGCTTAATCTTTGTATGGGTGGTTACAGGTACTATCTACAATAATTTAAAGAAAAAAAACTTTTTGCCATTAGATGTAAAACAGGAGACAACCATTTGCATAAAAAGACATGATTACCTTCATGACATTAGTTAAAAAAAACTGTAGAATATCATCTGCAAAAGAATAAATAATGTTTTGTTTGCAATTGTTATGAAACATGAGATAAGCATCACCATAAAGAGAAGCAAGTAAGCTAAATTTACCCTTTGACATTTATTATGTAACAGTAGGTCATTATCGACATAGATTTTTTTTTACATAAGCTAGAAAATGGAGAGCGTCACCAGCATAAAAGGAAAGTATGGCACCTATCAAATGGCCTTTATGGTGAGTGATTGATTTTGAAAAAGCACAGGTTTATGGAAAATGCAGTTTTAACACAACAACACATCAGCTAAAGAGGTTAGAGGTCTTGTGATTAATTTATTGATAATATACGTGGACAAATTTTGGATGTGTTTCAATTTATTTATTTAATTTTATTTAATACAATTTGATAAATGACATTTGCCCAGTGCCAATATATTATATTTGATTATTTAATAGAAGGAATAACATAACTCTATAACACTGTAACACTGAAGTCAACGCTCAGTGTTATAGCCCTTACTAAAGGGAACACAGGGAACTCCGTACACAGTATGTACTCAACGAAGCATTGTTAAACAGAATAGGTTACCTCAAATAAGGAAGCATTTTCTGAGTATATTTTATGCTAGTGCTGCTTGCACAATTGATGTATGTTTATTGTTTTATTGTGTTATTAGCTCATGACCTTTGTACCATCCACAGTCATTGTGTTTCCTGTACAGTTAATTATAATACTGTTCTTTGTTCGCGCTCAACTGCTACAGATGACCAAAAATAAAATTGTTTATTGGTAGGATTCTGCTACAGAGGTGTGGCAGGTGTCAGTAGAAATAAAGCATACAGTAAAACAGAAAGATTTAATAAAGTCGTTCCCATGCTTGATTTCCCCCTCAAGCCTCAGTGTTGCATTCAATTACTGAGGAAATGTGGGGCCATTTTAGGACAGATAGCTATATTTCTGTGTGATTCTCACAGCACTTTGAGTCATAAACACATAGTTGAACAGATGGATGCTGAAAGTGATCAGATGTGCATCTTTAGGTTTGGCAGGACTTCATGTTTGCCTGCGCTATGTATCCCACTGAGGACGACTTCCTACAGACTGTAAGAGAAGAGGTCATCCAACAGGTGAGCGGTTTGCTTATTTATTTTAGGAGATGTCTGTAGCTGTTACATAAAACCACATGGAAAGATTAAACAACTGCTCCTTCACATTTAGTGTTTCAATACACTCAGTATGTGTAATAAAAACACATTTTACATGGCAAACAATCAATACGTATCTTAAAGTTTGTTGTCATAAATCTTCAGGTTCAGCGCCTCAAAGCCCATCCTTCCATAATAATTTGGAGCGGGAACAATGAAAATGAAGCTGCTCTGGCAACAGACTGGTTCGACATCCCAGTTTCTGAGAGGCCTACATATGAGAAAGACTACGTGGAGCTGTATGTGAACAACATCAGGGCCATTGTTCAAGAGGTGAGAGTAAAGTCTCGCATTTTTAAGAGGATTTATATTCGTAAAGAATCATAATTATAGGGTGATATATGCATTATGGTAATTTGTTGTTTCTTTTTTTGTAATCAGATTAAATAATCAGTAGAAACAAAAGACTATTGAAGTGTCTTATCTTAGCGTCTAACATCTGCTTCAGGAGGACCAGAGTCGCCCGTTCCTCATCTCCAGTCCAACAAACGGAGTGGAGTCGGAGCAGGAGGGCTGGGTGGCAGCGAACCCCTACGACCCTCACTACGGGGACACACATTTCTACAGCTACACTCCGGACTGTTGGGACTGGAGGACTTTCCCTCGAACACGTTTCGCCTCTGAATACGGCTTCCAGTCCTGGCCGTCCTTCTCCACTCTGCAGCCGGTGAATGAACAGACATTTC
>JAOWBC010000248.1:916668-930715 GCA_028566105.1 Hypoplectrus providencianus
GGTGGGCAACTAGATGAAAACTTGAACCTCTCATATTCCTCTCTCTCTGGTATGATTATAACTCTAAATGGTACTTAAAAGTGTCCCAAAATGGAAAGGACTTTTCCTGGTAAAACATACGTTTAAAAGGGGTGCCTGTAGACACTGAAAAGCCAAAAGTGCAAACAGTTAAGAAAAACTTAATCAGTGTTCCTGGAGGAACAGTTTGACATTTTGCGAAATGCACACATATGAGCCTGGAGCCAGCAACTGGCTGAGCTATGTCCATAACTGGAAGCAGAGGTAACAAAATGTACCCGCCAGCAGCCTTAAAACTTGCTCTAAAAATCTTATATATGTTGTTTTTATACAGGTGTATTTTACCCAGATTTTAAACTATTGCTTTAATCATTAAACTTATTGTAATATTAATTACATTCTTTTCACCCATCTTTCCAATTTCCTAAGAAATCCCGCAAAGAATGTTCATATAGAAACTATCCAGTGTGCACCGTAGATGTATTCATGTAATTTTTTTATGCAAAAGAGTTATCTTATAATAATTTCTGGGAAAAGTAATCACATTTTTTTGCCTTTCGGGATATCTAAAGTGTGGAAATTGTTTTTCATGTCCACCACACAAGTGAACACAACTGTTGTATATGTTCTACCTGAATCTACCTGAATGCAACCAATATTCAGAATTTGGGTTCACAGAAAACTAGAAACAGTCTTCTCATTTGAATATGTGAAAGATTTGTCTTTACATTTTCCTTTTCTCCATGTGCAGCTGAAATGATGGAGAAGTCAAGACGCAGGTTAGCATTTAGCCTTCTGCTTGGGTTGTTGTTACCATGCTGTTTGGCCCAGACCACGCCATCCAGCTCAGCCACTCGGACACCCACCCGGGCACCCACACCATCACCCACATTGTCCCCATCCCCCCAGCCCCAGGCCGAACGCCTTAAGGTCAGGCTGTCGGGATACCCCCGAAAACACAACGAGGGGCGGATAGAGCTTTTCTACAAGGGAGAGTGGGGAACCATCTGCGATGACGACTTCACGATAGCTAACGCCAACGTGCTCTGTCGCCAACTGGGCTTCGTCTCAGCCACGGGATGGACCCACAGCGCCAAATACGGCAAGGGCCTAGGTAAGTTACTTCAACCACTTCCTGAGATTCAGTTTCTGGGTTAGTAAGCTGGGTGTTCTACCAGTTGGGTATATGTGATGTTTAATGACAGGTTTAAATTATATTCAGATATTCCAATCATAAAGTATCGAGTGTCAAAGTAGCAGGGCTGTACAATTAGTCCAACAGCAAAAACAATGACAGTATAGACAAGTGAAGTAGGCAAAAACATTTATTTTAAATAAAGCTAAACTTTTTTCATCTATTTACATGTAAAAGTTTCAGCCTGTTGTCTTCTTCAGCCTCTTGTCTACCATAAGTGCAGCTGAGGAGAGCTTGCTGCTTTAAGTTCCCAGAGCACCAGTGTTACAAGTGTCACTTCCAGGCCTGGACTGATTACATTCTGCAGGCCTGGGAGTGTGCCGGAGCCACACTGACAGTCTGCTGCCTGTCCAGGGAAAATCTGGCTCGACAACGTGCTGTGTAACGGAGGCGAGAGGGGCATTGAATTCTGCAAGTCCCGCGGCTGGGGCAACAGTGACTGCACTCACGATGAGGATGCCGGAGTCGTGTGCAAAGACGAGAGGATTCCTGGCTTTGTGGACTCAAATGTTATTGATGTAAGTTGTTAAATAACTCTTAAAAAGCTTTTGCATTTTCTTGCTCTGAAAATAATGTTTTATTGAGACGCTGTTATAAGCCCATTAACTTGGCTTTTGGGTTAGGGCCTATAGACTATACGTTTTGACCCACATGGAAGACATTTAACACTTCAGTGCTAATCCACCTGTAGCTGCTACACACATGGTGTTGATCAGCCCTGCCCCATACCATGTGTCTTAGCCTGTTAAAAACAGAAGCTAGTATATTGTCCTGAGGTGATGAAGTGTATGGAGAGCTCTTTCAGTAAAGAAACTGCATCGGTTCCTTTGACCGATTGCGTCTCAGTTTGTTGAGGAGAGCAGGTTGTGAGATCAGGGTCACTGGTTCGGATGTGAAAACCTGCTGGTGTGTCGCCGTTTTGTAATAATCATGGAGTTATTTAATTCATTCATTCGTTTGTTATCCATGTTGAAAATGGATTGTGACTAGTGGAAATGTAATTTCCCATTTGAGAAACAAACAACTGATAACAAATGTACATTCTGACAATTGACTTATGATTTGTTATCATCTATTTTATATCTACAATTGTTATCAGCGCGACTGATTAAAAGTTTAAAGGGCTAGCAGCACAAGTCCACCTCTGTGTGCCCCTGAAAGAGGAGGCACTTCACTCCCACCTCTTCCAGTGGAATTATTCAGAGTGTTTGTGTTCATGCACTCTCAGGTGGGAATGATGACTGAATGGATGTGAAGCAGGGTGTTGCTAAAAAAAAGATCAAGTGTGCTCAGTAAACCACTTCTTGGAAAGATTTAAAAGTGAAGAAATGTGAAGAAAACCATGTGTGTGATGCTGGCTTAGCCGCTTCCAGTTGGTCTTCATTTTTCCTTTCGTCCTCTTTGATGTCCGTCTGTTTAATGGTCCAAGGTGAACAAGGTTAGACCGGGGACTCGTCTCCACAGACCTCTGGAAATGGCTTGAATGACTGGATGTCATTGTGTCTCTGTAACATAGAAGGAACTTCTGAAAAAAAGTTTCATAAGAGTAAGTGGGCGGCCTGTCAGATGGCTAACTACTTTCCCCCTCTCTGCCTGTTTCTGCGAGTCAGGCTCAGTCAAATATGGCGTCCAGACTTCAATCTGTGACCACAAGCCAGTTTTCTTTTCCAAATAAACCACAGCGGAAGTGACTCATTGCGAAGCTGGCACTCAGGGATAGTCACGTTTACCACCAACGAGCTGTTTAGTCCTGAAATTACCGTCTGTTATAGCTGTGACTCACTGTTTAGTCTGTTTCTCTCATTCAAGCTACTTTAACACACATTTATAGTATCTGAGCATGTGTCTGTATCCATGGATGTGTCCATATGAGCATGAAAGAAAAACTACCGTTGTGGTTTTCTGCAAACTAAAACCTCCCATCCTCATTTAATTATCAGACATTCGTGTCTACTCAAAAAGTGTGCAATTCATTGACTGCATCTGTGTTTCATGAAATGTATGTTTCTGTAGATTTTTTAAATTTAAAAATAGTTATTTTAAAAAATGCACAATAACTGACAATAACTGATTTTCTCCAAACAGGCTCAGGTCAGTGAGAACAGTGTAGAGGAGGTGCGGCTCCGGCCTGTAGTTTCTATGTCCAGAAAGAAGCTGCCCATCACAGAGGGTGTGGTGGAGGTGAAGTACAAAGACGGCTGGGCGCAGATCTGCGATGTGGGATGGACGATCAAAAACACGCATGTGGTCTGTGGCATGCTGGGATTCCCACATGAGAGGAAAGTCAACAAGAACTTCTACAAGTAAGTGAATTGCTCAACGTCAGCCAATTAAATCTGATTCTGGTTCTTGAGGTTAAAGCTGCAACTTACACTTTTTTTCATAAAGATGATCAACCTCAGGACCCAGAAATCAATCAAAATAAATGTATAATTCTATAGAAAATCTATATTCTTTCATTTCATGGAAGCAGACTATAGAGTTTATCTTAATGCCCACTCTATTTATAGTTTGTTATTTTGGGAAAAATGCTCATTTGCTTTCTCGTTGAAAGTTGTAAAAGGAAATAAACTATTTCTTGCAAGCTGAAAAAACATGCAACAAAGGGCAGTCTCTAAGCATGAGGTAATTATCATTCCGTAGAAAGCTGTAGATCTTACTGTGTTTTAGAGTTGGGAATTAATGGGAATTAGGCCACTTAAAAAGTGGCTCCGACCCTCTCCATCTCTCAGGATGTTTGCTGCAGCCTACTGGACATTCCTGTGGTTTTAGTCTGGGAAGAAAAGTTTCTACACTTTGACCAAACTGCAAGAGGGATCTAAGCTTTTGTTTGGTTAATAGTGGACATGATGAGAACTTGTGTTTTCTGAGGATATGACGGGACTCTGGGTAGACTCTGAACCATCTGCCAGAAGCGTGGCTCTGACAGAGCACATGAGTCTCTGATTGTTCTCTTCTGTTTCTTATTTCTTTCTTTGAAGGGTGTTTTTGTTTTTCCTTTGGGTAGACAAAATGTCCTGGTCAGGTCACATAATTTATGCTCTCGGTCTCTGTTCATTACTTAGCAGAGGAAGTTGAAGAGTGATTATTAACAGCCTGCAGTGATGGAAAAGCACCAACATGTGTTTGTTTGTCCCGTGTGTTTTTATATCTGCAGGGCTTTGTTAGTTAGTTCAGAAGATTAACAGGCTGCAAACCCTGATTAGTGAAATAATTATTGATGGATGTAACATTTAATTTGTTAAATAATCTTAAAAAAGTACAGCCATATCATTTTATTAGGGTATTTTTTATGTAACCAGCTTTCTCAGTTATAATTAATCATTTATTCTGTAAAATTTCAGAAAATAGTGAGTTTTTGAGTTTTGCAAAATAGTTGTTGATTAACCATTTGTAAATCAGTAAATTGAATAATACACCAATAATTTCAGCCCTAAATAAAAAGAATTTGTCAGACGTTTCCCTAAAACCAAGACCCTAAAAGAGAGAGAACTGGAGGTTGTTTACAATGCAGATGGAAACCAAATTATTATTATTATTATTATTATTATTATTATTATTTTATACATACCAGGTTCATTCAATGTGTGTATAAATAAATGCTAAAATGTTGTAAAAAAAAAAAATACAAATTGAAATTGACAGTTTGACATAATCAAAAGATTGATGGATTAATATTTACACTACTTTTTTTTTTCAACAAATTTAAAGCTCTACAGACTCCAGATTTTACCAGACCAGTGATTCCTCTGGTGAACTCTCAGGCCTCGACTTTCTTTTCCCAGTTTGTCTTTCCAGTGTGACTGCACACATTCCTGGCTGCTCTCCAGTTTAAGCCATTGTATTCATCCCCTGCAGATGGTTCGCAGTAGTGTGAGGGGAAACGTGTGTTTTCTCTCAAGCCTGTGTGAAGACTAAGGCTCTGGGGAATGGTCCGGGGTTTGTGAGGGAGGTCACATCATGCTCAGACAACAACGACTGGAGAGAAGCCAACCTGCCCTGAGCAACGGTCAAACTGTCCTGTGTAGTCTGTCTTCTCCAGAGAGGGGGGGAGGCTGAAGATGAATCCTTTATGAAAACTCCAATCCAGGAGTAGTTTTCACGGCCTAGTTTTAATTTAAATTGAGTTACTTTATTGAAGGAGTATGTAAATGGTTGCGTATGTAATTTACTTGATATAAATATGTGTAAATAGCACAGATGCACAGGGACTCTAACAGTTGGAAGTGCAGTTAGGGTGACAGCTGCTTTTATAACATCAAACTGACTTTTTGCTTTCTTTCTTTGTGTTTAGCAGCCACTAAAACCATGCAATCTTCTAATGAAATCACCTGCATGTGTATGAGTGAGGGTTTGTAGTTGCAGAATGAGACCACCATACAGTAGTTCTTAATGCTGAATAGCTGGAATACCTCTGTGATTGTAATTAAACCTTGGTGACCTGAAGTCTTTAACGTAATACACTGGAGACCTGTGGAATGTTAAAAATGTCATTCACTGCTGCCCCTCCAGCTCTCTACCTTAAAGATGTGTGATGGCATCCAGAGACAGCATGTGTGTATACGTGAGTGTTTACATGTAGTCTCTCTCCTGTGTGTGATGGAATTTGAATGTCTCACTGTTGCAGACGTCTGAAAAAGCGAGCGGCTGAGAAGGTCTCCAGGCCAAAGGTTAATGTTTCAGCCGGTGGAAGGTACACTGTCACCGGGAGAACCCACCGTCCACCTCCGTCTGCTCTCTGTTTACTGTAGCTGTGACAGTGGGTTTCCTGTAGGGAGTAGATGATAACTGTTTAGCTCCTGTTTCCACTCTTTCTCATATGTAATTATGCAGCATGTGAATGGGTTGTTGATTTTTATTTTATACTGCCGAGTCTCATGGTTGCCTTGTGCGGAGGTTTGGTTTTCTCTTTTCTGTCCATCTTTTACATATCCACTGACATGACACAGATTGTAAAAACTTCTGATAATTTAAACAAACTAGTGTGTAAGAAATATTCTTTTTACTGTCAACATAAAGTAATAATGAGTGTTATCTTTAAAACTTTGTGAGGCCCTTTTTGATGGGACAGATGTTTTCAGTCTGTGCTGTGTCATTGACAGAGGATTCATTTTTCCATGGATCAGTCATGCTACAGCTGGAAATCCTATTCCCACTATGGCATGCTTCTTGGAGGATATCAGTAACTTTTTATCCTGAGTTCTTCAGCTAAAAAAGTCAAAACCTCCTGATTCCACATGACAAAAACTGACCTGCATCTGGTAGAATCTGCAAATTATTCACAGCATGATTTGGCCTTCTCAGATTGCCAGGTGTGTGAGTTAACAACTACAATGTGACACCATGTATAAAGCTTCCTGAGATTTGAGAATTACACAAATTAGGCACTCTAATTGGATAACTTTTTTTTTTTTTTTTTTTACAGTGATTACTAATAACAAATAATTTCTTCCTAAAAAAAATAATTTCTTCCTAAAAAAAAAAAAAAGATACGCCTTTTTTTTCCTTTTTGTCATCAAATTCTATGAGAAGATTTGCAGATTCTCAATGATACAGATGTGGACCAGATTAGCAAAATATCTGAGGTTTCTTTCACAGAATAAAACTATCTGTTCTGAAAACACTGAAGAACCTACTAACATAGACTGTTTGTGATATGATATTACCCTTTAATATCATGTTTTAATTATTTAGCTTGTCTCTGTAATTTTAAAGCAATGCTGTACGTCAAACTAAATCAATGTGGAACTTGAGGTTCACATTGGGACGATCGTTTGAACTAACCAACATGTTAATGATCATGCTTTACATGTCGGACACCATGTGGCAAAAGGGATGTGGACAGTATAAACATTCGTTCTACTCCCAGTTCACCCCAAAGGCGTTGGGATGCCGTTATGAACCTGGCTTTGTGCAGACACGTGATAGTTAAAATGTCATATATGCTGTATCATTAAAATTTCTTTAACTGAAAGCGAGATGCCATGCCAAAATATGAAAAACAGCCCCAAAAGTTTCCAAGAAAAGTTTGTGTCCACATCCTTTCTGCCATGCAGTATTAAGATAACAGCTGGATGTCCACATTGTCTTTGTCACATTGTTTCTTTGTGTTGTTAAAAAAAAAAAAAAAAAGATGTGTCACTTTCAGTAAATGTGTGTGTCATGATATTTTTAAACCTATAGAAAGTATGTGATTTACATGTTTTGTGTATGTATTGAGAAGTGTTTAACAACTGTCCTGAAGGAGACACATCTTTTTTGTGTAACCACAGTTTTTAACATAATTGTGTTTCATTTAACTTGTATTACTATGTGTTTTCATTTTGTCACATCATGTTCTTCTCCTAACTGTGCAGTCTAACCCGTGTTTACCTTGCAGGCAGACACCCAAAGCTAAAGCTAACTCTAAATCTAAACCAAGCAGCCCTGGCAAAAGGTAATCTGAGGATACACAGTTCAGTGGGCAAATTCAAGCTGTCTGAAAAGACCCGCTCACATGCTGCTTCCACAGGCCTCACAAACAAATTACACATAAAAAAAAAGTCAAGGGAGGCTTGCCATGAAATGTTGGTGGTGTATTTCCAAGAACAGTAAAAGCTAATTGTCAAAGCCACATCCACCCCCTCCATCAGGAGCGGCTGCCCTGCACATGTAGCTGGTTTCAAAACAGAAGTCTATGGCTAAAATTAACCAAAGCTGTTTAAATAGTTAGTGGAAGGACTGTTCCCTGTGCAGAATAGCCTATTAAACACCTTGTGTTCATGTTTACACCATGTAAGTTATTCTAAGGATGTTTGATCACACAGACAAATTTGCTTTGGAGGTACTGTTATGCATATTTTGTGAGGTTAGTTGAAGATTGGCTAGCTGTTTCCAGTCTTTATGCTGAGCTAAGCTAAGAGATGCTAGCTTTAGCTACCAGTTTACTTAAAATAAACAAATCAACCATGGGGGAGCCAGTGACATGCAGTGAGGTTTGAGGTTGGGGAGGCACTGACCCACTAGTCAGATTTACAAACAAATAGTATGATGCTAAGTCACTGACTCAAAATCACAAAAACACACAGTATGATATTGAATAAAACATTTCAACACACTTAGCACACAATTAACACAGCACTGCAGAGCAGACACTAGACAGAATATCTTACCTTTACTTGTAAATAAAGTCCATTCGCCTTTCCTTCTGGACAAAGATCTCTATGAGTTTGATTTAGAAGTCCTAATTTTTCTCTTTTTCTTTGAGTTTTAAAAGTCTCTCTTTCTCAATTGAGATTATTGTTATTATTATATTTTCTGTCCTCGGACCACACACATTTGAATCAAATCTGGCAGCTCTGGCGTTGGTCTCCCAGTATTAATGTCTTCTTGCTTTGATTGAAAGTCCAGTCATGAAAAATTCCTTATTTAAGAAATCAAATCCTCCAATTTTAGAGCGAAAAAGCATCACAGTTTGCGGGAAGCATGTCTGTTGTTTTTCTTTTTCTACTTCTTCACTGGCGTTAGCAGGTCATGAACTTTGACCTGTAAGTTCACAATATATCGCCCCCTTCTTTGAGGCAGAGGTACTGGCTGCCTCATGACAGGAACCACATCAAAATCACATAGAAAGCATAGACCAAAAGACAAATATTAAAACTTATTTTATTTTATTACTTCGTTTTTGAACATCTCATGGTTACAATTAAAAACGAATCAGCTTATTTTATTTTTGTCCACTGTGTGTTTTTAATTAAATACAATATCCGTGATAGAGAAAGAAGAAAAATCATGAAAGTATATGGTTTATATGTTTATGTTTTCAGATTATTTATCTTTATTTTTGGTTATTTATTTATCTGTCTGGTAATGTATTAAAAAAAATATTTGATTATATTTAGAATATTGTCATATCTTTAGTTATCACTGTATACTGTAATACACAAAAGGCATTAATTCATTAATTCAATTTATTGTGTCACTCAGTCTGTATTGTGTTCACACTGGAAAAGCCTGGATTTCGGACACATCTAGTTCATCAGAGTCCTCTGCCTTGTGCTGCTCTCTGCAGGTTGTATTTGGAGCGTCAGAAGAACCACTACTATATCCACTCTGTGGCGTGTACGGGCACAGAGGTCCACCTGGCAGCCTGTCCTCTGGAGTTCAACAAACCAAACTCAACATCCACCTGCGAGGGCGGGATGCCGGCTGTCGTCAGCTGCATGCCAGGGCCGCTGTTTATCCAAAACAACGGCATGAAAAAGAAACCTAAAATTTCGGTAAAGTAATCTTAATCTTGAGAGAGAGTTTGTTGACTTGTCAAGGAGAGATGACATCAGAGTGACATCACATTATATTATTTAATTAAAACATACTAATTACAAAGGAATTAAGAATTCTTGTGCTTTGAACAAAATATCTTTTCCAGCCTTGTCAAATTTCTGTAGATGTCTGTCTGGCTGCTTAGCAGACTATTAAAATAAAATGTCATTTATTGTGTCTGCTTTCGTCCAGAGTAACGTTAGGCTGAAGGGAGGTGCCAGAATTGGCGAAGGTCGGGTGGAGGTGCTGAAGGACAACGAGTGGGGAACCGTGTGTGACGATCGCTGGAACCTGCAGTCTGCTAGCATCGTCTGCAGGGAGCTCGGCTTCGGCACCGCCAAGGAGGCTCTCACCGGAGGCCGCATGGGACAAGGTCAGGGAAAGCACCGTCACACTAAAATGTATCCGGTTTAGTGCCAGCCCAGGCAGAAGCCAAAAAAGTTGATCAAAAGATCTCTGGAAATTTGAAATGTTTGCAAATTTCATATAAAAGTGCCATTACAAACAACCTAACCAGTTGAAATCCCACTGCTGCTGAGAGCACTGTCTGTTCATTTTTTATTCAAAGTGTCCAAATGACACCAACTTTTTGCGTGTAAAGTAGGAAGCTAACACCAATAAAGCATGTGTCATACATTACAAACAACAAACTGAGCTTGTGAGCCCTAATGAGATATTTTATACCTCAGTAAAAAGAAAAGGACAAGATTAAACATCGGAAAACTGAACTCAGGAGAAGCCCAGACAATGCTGTGCTTTACATTTAATCCCTGTAAACCTGTTGCCTAAGGCAGGATGTTTTTAAAACTGTCTTCAGGCAAGACTTCAGTCCTCAGCTGCCAATCTGCAGCATGTCTTATCTCTCAGGTCATCTCTGATAGCTGCCCTCAACTAAGAGGGCACATTCCTCTAAGGATTCCTCATTTGAAGCTTTATTTTAATTAGTGAAGGAATTCTGCACATAAGTAAAGAAAAAACAAAGACAAAAAGACATGAAAGAAAGACATACGCTACAACAAAACAATGATGCTGTTCTTTGTCTTTTTACAAAATCTAAGTGTGTATTTTCCATTTATAATTTTGTCTTTCACAAATGCAAGCCACCCCCCTACACACCCCCACATTCCTGACATTAATTCTCCCAAACCCTCATTCAACTAGCTTTTTCCAACATTTCTGTCAGGCATTTTTTAAGCACAGAAAGCCATCTGTGTGAGTACAGCGAGGCTACGGACCATTTCATGTAATCATGAGGCAGTCAGATTTATAAATCCAGCTACTGTTGGAGCTACCCGGCCTTCACGTGAGTAAATACATAAATACAATTGTGTTCATTTTCCAACAGATGATTTGAGCTAAAATACATAATACCAAACTATTTGATACTGAAGATTAAAAAGCAGTACAGTTGTAGTAAACGATAGTTTGTGTAAATAATGTAGGAACAGAGAAAGTGAAACATTTTTGCAATTAAATGTTCTCCAACCTAACAAACCTTAGTGTCAGAATAAAAGGGCTTCCTATATGTTAATATTTATCTTAGTGTGCGTTCCTCATTAGAGCATGTAGGTGTGGGGAGCTTTTAGGTAAACTGCTCAGAGATTCCACCGAGGAAGAAACAAGCAGTCTTTTGAGTGGCGGTTCTCAGAAACGCTGGCTGGGGATGTCTTCTCTCGTGTTTGTAAATGAGGATTTCCACCACAGAGGAAGTTGGTCAACCTGACTCATCAAAAAAAAAGAAAAAAAAGTCTTTGAGGCAGCAGCAGAACCGCTCTGTGCTCACACTGATGTTGGACCACCACCTGGCTGTATTTGTCCAAGAGGCATTCCTAAACGTCATTGCTGAAGGAATTCCTTTCATGAAAATGTATATTGAATACATGACACCTCATGGTGCAGTAGTGATGGAGTGAGAGTGTGAATGCAAACCAGGGTGTCGCTAACGGAGAACATGCATGCTCAGCAAACACAACCCAGAAAAACTGAGCTGCTGATTGGTTTCAAGAGGCTCTGTATATGCAGTTTTAAAGGCAGGACTTGGGACAAAATTAGAGTCATACAAGTCAGGAAATATGTTGAAATGGGCATTTGGTGTGTAGTCCAATCAATCAGTTACAGTAAAAAGAAAGTTCACTTTGACACGGAGCACTTATGAGGGCCGGGTGGAGGTTCAGGTTGAAACCACTCATCCAAACAGATTTATTCTGAAGTGGTCTGTGAAATTGCTATTTTCACCAGCTTTCTCTTATTTAGAATTTTCTAAGCTGACAAACTGCTAACCTACGTTTACGTCCTTTAACTCTCAAGCCTCCGTCTGTCTGTCTGTTCAGGAATGGGTCCAATCTACATGAACGAGGTGAAGTGCGTTGGGCAGGAGAAGTCCATCTGGAACTGCCCCTTTAAAAACATCACTTCAGAGGACTGTCAGCACAGCGAGGACGCTGCCGTCCGCTGCAACGTGCCCTACATGGGACTCGAGAACTCGGTCAGAGCTGAAAGTCTTTTCTACAGTGTTTCATCTTACAGTTGTTCTGTTTACGTTTGAATTGTGTTGAAATATTTATGCAATTATTTTCTTCTTATAGTGTTTGTTACAAGATGATTGATCATATCAGGCTTTCTCCTATTTTTTGATGAATATAAAATAGGAAATAACTTTAGTATTAGATAGTATTAGTATTAGTATTACATAGCATTAAGTATATTTTTCATTTAGTTCTTTGCTGCCGTGAAAGTCTTCTGTTTAAACTAACGTGTTAGATTTAGAGCTGGTACTCACAGAAATCTCTCATTTCCTTCACCAACACTTTTTTACTGCTGACACGAAAATGAATAAAAAGAGTTGTCTTTTCATTAATTGGAAGATTGACATTTGTAGGAACTGAATGACTTTATTTGCTTAAAACCATTTTTCAAAAGTTTTCATGTCAGCAGTAATTTCCTTTTAACACAGTATATCTGGTTGTATGTTACCAGATCATACTTTTCTCTCTACGCTGGAGATACACACAGGGGCTGAACTATGTTGGATAAAAACTCTGCAAGTGTAAACATTTAATCTAATAGTTTCTAGATTTCAGATTCTACTACTGATTTATACCCCAAAAAAGATCAAGCAAAAATAGAAAAAAAGGAAAAAGTAATATAAGAAGCATTATATTATTTACATGATATTACCATAGGTGAGTTATTTATATTATATCATTGTTTTTTGTTTTTTTTTAAATAATCATGGTTATCATAAAAATGGGTATATTCTGACAGCCCTATTGTAAACCATGTCACCTTTAAGATTTCAAATTGTAGCAGAGTTTTGTTCCAGCCTGGCTGTTGTGTATCTGCTCTACGCTTCTTGCACTCTAACCCGTCGGCCTGAAACAGATCCGACTCACAGGAGGACGGACTCGTTATGAGGGCCGTGTGGAGGTGCTGGGCGTAGACTCTAACGGGACGCAGAGCTGGGGTCTGATCTGTGGAGAGACCTGGACCACCAAGGAGTCCACGGTGGCCTGCAGGCAGCTGGGCCTGGGCTACACTAACCAGGCCCTGAAAGTAGGTTATTAACCCAGATGAGGCCAATTATCTGCAGCAGAGCAGCTGCTTCGATCTGTGGGGCGCCTGGTAGTTTATTTGACATATGCAAATGTAATATACTGTCATGAATACTTGAACACACGAAATAAAACTCACAACATTTTATACAGTTAACTCTTTGCATATACATACAAATATAGAAATTCTTGCCATAGGAAATGGTAACACATTCAGTTATTCTCCTCAAGTACACGCTCAGCTTGATGTGTATTTTTTGAAATGTAGTTGAACATGACAGTACATTATAAGTTCCATATGTTTCTTTTTCTATGTTGGTAGATCACAAGACTGTTTTGGTTTTTTCTGTGCGGGCCAACCAGAACAGACTCGTGTGAAGTCTCTAATAAAACTGAAAAGCCACTCACCACTAAATCCAAGTGGTGACCTCATCTGGAAACCACGGTGACGCAACTCACGCCTAGAATAGTCTAACCAAAACTGCTGCTTCAGCAACACCTTCTCCGTTTCTGGAGGTTGTATATAAAGAGAGTTGGTTTCAGCCCAGACAGTTCAAAGACAGGACAGGAAGTGTGTCCCTTCACTGACTCCCAGCAGGGTATTTCTGCAGATCCGGATAGTGGGCGGCCGGAGCACTTATGAGGGCCGGGTGGAGGTTCAGGTTGGCTCCAAGTGGGGCACAGTGTGCAGCACAGGCTGGACCACAAGGGAAGCCATGGTGGTTTGCAGGCAGCTAGGGCTCGGCTACTCCATGCATGCCATCAATGTAAGTAGGACCAAAGAATGAAGACATTTGTTTCACAAATGAGACATTGAACAAATGCATCTGTACAGGATTTAAATTGAGATAAATCATGAACAAAACTTGCAACACAAATAAAGTAGCAAAAGCAACACAGAATCATTGTAAGGACATTAATGCATGAGCATTAATAAATAAACCAAGAAATCTGACTTTTACAAAGAAGACAGAAGCAGAAT
>JAOWBC010000248.1:930913-945894 GCA_028566105.1 Hypoplectrus providencianus
TATATATATTGTTGAAGTGTTGAATCTCAGCTGTGTGTTGGGTTTCCAAGCAGAAAACTGGGAGGAAATTTGAGGATTTGGGTGTGCTGATGTACACTGAAACACAATTAGAGAGTGCATCTTTAAACATCAACTATAAATGTCAAGTTTTCGTGTCAGTTCTGCAGAATCAAAGCACAATCTGTATTTTAAGTGGCACTGTGACCGACTTCTACACCCACAGACAAAAACATACCGCAGTTACAGGGTAAAAACGTGCTCTGTTATTCTGTGGCTTCTCGCAAAAGTAGTAAATTACTGCCTGAGGAAGAAGAAAATGAGGTAGGCTGAGGGAAAGTGGGCAAAGAAGAGACTTACAAAACTGCAACTCATCATGACAATATTACAGTCGGAACTCAGTAAACATCTCAAAATGATGATAAATTGCTTTCACAGAGTAATAAGAGCTTTAAGGCTGTATTTAGTGCTGTTAGGCAAATGATATTCAACTCCTCAGATACAAATGTGATTTGTGAGCTTCACAAAGAGAAAACTGTGACAGGATAGTTGTATATGAAGATAAAGTTAGCTGAAGTTTTAATTTTTGGCTCATAATTCAATTTTTTATAGTGTGGAATTGAGAAGCCTTCCAGTAAGAAATATAATGATTGAACCGCTCATTATCAGTTATTTTCCCCAGTGATTATAAACTCAGCATTACGCTGTGTCCTCAGCCAGCAGCCAAAAATGAGTCATGAACATCTGTTGGTCAGAGTATCAAACTAAACTCTCTGCAGCTCCAGTTATCAATGATTCTTTCCTGATCAATGCACTGTGTTTGTTTGCATGTTTGTCTGTTTTATTCGAACCCAATCTAAGGAAACGTGGTACTGGGACAGCAGCAATGTGACGGAGATGATAATGAGCGGCGTGAAGTGCACGGGAAACGAGATGTCTCTGAGTCAGTGCCAGCGTCACAAAACTGTCAGCTGCCAGAAAGCGGCTGCAAAGTTTTCAGCTGGAGTCATCTGCTCTGAGAGTGAGTGACAGCTGCAGAAACAAGAGGAAATGTTTAAACAGACTCTTGTGTCCTCTGACAATTTTTCAACATGTTAAGACTCCAAAAAATAAAATCACATAAGCTGCAGTAAACAAACAGCAAAATGAGGTGATGTAACTGTAACCTGACCCTGCTACCACCCCTGTCACAGCGGCCTCTGACCTGGTCCTGAACGCCCCTCTGGTCCAGCAGACGGTTTACATCGAGGATCGTCCTCTGCACATGCTGTACTGTGCTGCTGAGGAGGACTGCCTGTCAAAGTCTGCAGCCAAGGCCAACTGGCCCTATGGACACCGACGCCTGCTGCGCTTCTCCTCCCAAATCCACAACATCGGCCGGGCGGACTTCAAACCCAAGGCTGGACGCCACTCATGGGTCTGGCATGCATGTCATGGGTAATATTATCTTTACTATATTATCTAATTTCTGGAGGATTGCTCTGTTTAGAGGATTGTATGCAGCCTATAAATAACAATGTGCTGTGATTGAGATTCTAGTAACAGGCTTGTTTTAACATCCAAACAAGTTGAGGAAAACAGCCAATGCACTTTTGACTTTACTTTTTCCCAAGGATTGCTAAACATGGAGGGATTTAGTTAAAGGTAACATTTTACAGTATGGATAACATCAAAATTAGGTAATGGATCAAAATGAAACGCTGGGAGTAAAATGAAGCCACATGGTGATAACAGTGGTTTAAAATTCTGTTTAAACAACAGACATGAGAATGAACTCAGTGTTCACAGGATATTCAAAATCCTGCACCAGAAATGTAGCCACTGTTGTTTTATTTCTAATATATGTTACATCTTATCCTCTATATTAAACAGCCACTACCACAGCATGGATATTTTCACCCACTATGATCTGCTGAACGCCAACGGTACCAAAGTGGCAGAGGGACACAAAGCCAGTTTCTGTCTGGAGGACACAGACTGTCAGGAGGGTAAGTCTGACGCTTCAGTTTACAGACTAAACAAAATGTCTGTTTTCATGTGTTTGGAGAACCAAAAAGGGTCTGAGTAGTCTCGCCTATTGGCTTTTCTGCCATCTTTTCAAAACAACTGGGGGGTAAATCAAATGTAATGTTGAGAAAAAAGAAACTATTATTTCCCCCATTTGTTACCTTTAACTGTATTCAACAGTATTTTTATAGATTAACTAATTTGTCTTAAAATCAATCAAATCAAACAATAAATCTTTTTGACATTCAGGAGTTTCAAAGCGGTACGAGTGCGCCAACTTTGGCGATCAGGGCATCACCGTGGGCTGCTGGGATCTGTACCGCCACGACATCGACTGCCAGTGGATTGACATCACAGACGTCAAACCGGGAAACTATATTCTGCAGGTCAGCAATTCAATCTGTGAATCACAGAGCAAATACTGCAATGTTTTACTGCTGCTACAAAAACATTATAACTATGTGGGTATAATCCAATAAACCCAACAAACAACCAGAGTTATGGATCCAAAAACACGATAAAAAGGAAAACAGGAAGTAGTCTGCACTTAATGGATACAATATTTTTCTCAGATTTTGCAGGGAAAGGTACTGTTGGGGAACTTATTCCCATCACTGTGTTGTTCATAGAGTGCCTGCAGGGAAGCTTGTTTGTATCATAACATTTTATTTCATGAAGGACACGTCTCTCCACCAAATATCTGATTTGTGATTCTGATATAAACGTGTATTCTTTACAATTTTCGAGGTCTGAAAACACTTTATCTTTTTTGTCATTTTATACCGAAGATGGTTATCAATTAACCGTCACCACAACAACTAAAAGAAACCCAACCAATCTAATCCAACCAAGTAAAGAGAGTATGTTTTTAATGTCTGTGATTCTCTATTTTGCAATAAAAATATATCTCACCCCTTTAGATTGTGATCAATCCGAATCAGGAAGTGGCTGAAAGCGACTTTACCAACAACGCCATGAAGTGTAACTGTAAATATGACGGGCATCGAATCTGGCTCCATAACTGCCATATTGGTGAGCTGTCAAAAACACTGAAATAACCAGAGATAAATGTCATATTTACCATTCATATTTAAACCCTTTTCAACTGCTGTTAATCCCTACAGGTGATGCGTTCAGCGAGGAGGCAGAGAGGAGGTTTGAGAAATACCCCGGGCAGCTGAATAACCAGATTCCTTAATCATCTCTCACCAAATATGAGACCCGGAGTTGGGAGGGTGAATAAATAAAAACACACCTCACTGGCTCAAAAAGCAAGACAACAAACCTTTTCTATTTCCAAATACTAAAAATGGATTCCCCCATATTTTATTTTGAAGTCATGGAAGAAGCCAACAGTATTTTCCTGCAGTGAATGTGTTGTATTTTATACTTGAATATTCAAGTGCTAATATTTTTTTTCCTCAGTCTAATGTGATCTAATGCTTTATTTTTCATTACAAAACAGTTATGAATGTTATGAATGTTCCGAGTATGGAATGAGGTGTTATTTTTATTATTTTGTATAACCTCTTTTTGTTGGTTTAACTTTGGAGCAGGCAGGTTCAGAACTACCTGAAGTGTTGCCATTAGCTGTAACACAACATAAAAAAAAAAGATCAAATCTGAGGCAGGAACAAGTGCAACTCTGTGAAAGTCTTTCTGGTCTTCATACAGGGCATTAGGGAGAGAAGAGATACGCTGTCACATTTCCAAAAACCTGCAGGTGTTTCAGAGCAAACACATTAAAATATTACCAGGGTTATTTACTCTCAACTGAAGGTGCTCACACCAATGACTGTTGCGTTTTCTGCCATCTCGTTCACAGAAACAGACACCTGCCTCCACTGTTAGGATATTTTCATGAATGTATTTATTGCTTCTATCAAGGTGCTCAAGAACAACACTTGTTCGTTTGGTGAACTAGCTTTGGGACCAGTTTGAAGCCATTTGTAGCTTTAGTCTGAGTGTTTTATTATTATGATTATTAATAGTCATGTAGGATCAGAACATAGATTTTATCAGGCAAAGACAAAAAACTACAATTACCCTCACAAATGTCTGTATGTTTGCTGATGTAATCACACCCGCTGCACCAAATAAAAAACAGAGGAATTACAATTATTCTGAGAAACGTATTTGATTATTATATGTGCAAAGTCACATTGTTGAAGGTCTCTGGTGGGGTTTTTCAACTTTTCAACAGCAAGGTTAGCAGCACTGGTTAAAATATATATTTTGAAGACTTCAAATTAACATTCACTACACGCAGTCCTAACATAATGTAGTCAGAAATTTGATCACTTTTCTTGCTTTAAATGTGTAAAGTACACCAGGACTCAAGTAGACGGTATTATGGCATTTGAATTAATTACAGGAGGACAAATATGAATTGCCAATAACTCTCATTTTAGGCTGAGGTGCAGCTATAAAGAATAATCAGATTTTTCTGCTGTCACTCAAGGGATTAGAATCTGGCTTCAATTTAATTTATCGACAAATTACAGATCCACTTTAAAACACATTTAAAAACAAACAAACAGTGTATTTACAAATCAGTCTGACGTGTAGACTGTCGTGAGAACGGCTGCCAGTTGTTTACGGCTAATCTGAGGGTTCATCTCAATCTACTCTGTCGTGTTAGCTGTAATCCAGGCAGCCTTTGCTGCCACGAGTCAACAATCCCATTAACCTGAGTTAGCGATCACATTAACCCTGTGCGTCGCATCACAACAACTCCGACCTCATCCCATGATGCACTGCAATAAGGTCAGAACACAGAAAGAGTCGGAACAAGGATGATTTGCAAAGAATAAAACTACTGAAATACATGATACTGTATTGTCATTATGATATTTTCAGATTAGGTTTATCTCCAACCAGAGATTAATCTGCCACTTATTTTATAAAGAGAATCATTCCTGCTTTTATAAAGTCAGAGAATCGTAGGAAATGCTTTTCCAGTGCCGCTTCCCTGTAGCCCACCTTCAAATATCTAACAAAAATAATCTGTTTATGATGTTTGTAATTTCATTTTTAAAAACTACTTCAGGCCTTGTTTCTCTCTGTTTGCACTGAAGCTGCTGCAGGTTACCTGAGTTTCTCGTTGACTCTTCAACCCTGATTATCATCAAGGCCTCAGCCTGCACGCGTGGCCTGACAGCCCAGGCTTACACTGGTTTCAGCTGCACGTTTGTCACACGAGAAGCTTAAGAGCTGTCTGACTGTAAACACTGAACACAGTGAGCAGAGCTGCACAGCGCCTCCCACAGGGCTGCAGCCTGAAGTGCACAAAGACTGGAAGCTAACTACATACAATTTTCATGTACTTTACTGCAATAATTTCTATATTTGTTGAAAAAAGACAACTTAATTGAAGCTCCAATGAACATTCCTTTACTTTAAATACATTACAGGAGAAGAAATGGTCAAAAGAACATGTTGGTGTGATGGTACAGCACTCAAAGACAGAAGAATGTAAAGCAGAAACATGAAAAATAAAGTAAAGAAAATTAAGATTTCCAGTCACTTCAATATACAAGTTATCCGCGAATGAAAAAGTCTCTCATATTTTAGTTTTCCAGCACAGTTAACCTTCTCACACTGAATGTTTCCTGTGGTTTGTTGAAGAAAATCAGCTTCCAACTCTGACCAGAGTCCAGAATGTCGTCGTCTGTCTCTGAATACTTTCTAGAAGGACACGCTGACAGGTCGGTCCGATGTTTCACTGCAGCGTTGTCTGTTTAACAACTCGGCCTTGTTTGTCGATGGCAAAGTTATAATTTTTTGGATTGTCCAGAACTTTTTCTATTCGCTCATCCAAGTTCTCCAATGTGATGAAGTTCTTCACATCCTCCTGTAAGACATTCAAAGTAAAAAGACAACATTGTAAGAATTAGGAATACAACCAGGGTTCCCAGCCTTTTTTTCAAAATTCAATTTCTGGCACTCAAACATTTTAGGGGAATTTTCACATTTTTCCAGCACCTTATAGCTGTGTAAATAAGATATTTATGTACAGTGCGTACAGTTTATAATGTGTAATTAATCCCCCTTTACATTTTATTAATTGTTACTGTTCTGTAAAAAAAAACAAATAATGTTTTGTTTCTGCAGTCTGCTGTTGGTGTTACATGTTAAGTATGTTTCCCGTTTGTAAGTCAGCATGAAACCTATGGAAACAATTTTTTATTAATTCCAAGCCCTTTATTAAAATTAGCTGCGTTTTAATGGATTTCCAGCACCTGTAGGAAAGCCATATAGAAGACAAACATGCAAAATTAGTTTTAATAATTTATTATTTTAAAATCTACTTTGACCTACTTAAAGAAAGGAAAAACAAAATCATACCTGCAACTCCAGAATTTCCTTTTCTTTCTCTTTGAGGAATTCTTGCTGCTCTTGTTCGCGCTGAATCACAGCCTCTACCTTCTTGCGCTCAGCTTCCTCCTGTTCTTTTTGAATCCTCAAAATCCTGAAAGACACAGAGAAAATATAGACGCATCGCTTTTAAAGCCAATAGCAGACACAAACTCAGGATTGCAGACAAAGAACTCTTAAAGTCAGGTGTTCTACTCTTCATGTTGAAGGTTTGAGTTTATTGTAACCTGAGTTTCAGCAGGCGTTGGTTCTCCTGGTTGTTAAAGGCCATAAGAGCTTGATGTTCCTTCGCCTCCTGCCTTGCCCTCTCCTCTGCCATGGACCCCGTCTCTGCCTCATATTTCTTCCGAAGCACCTCCTCCTTAAACTCCAGACTGACAAAAACAGAGGAAAAATCAATTCAAAGTCTTTTTTTTTGTAAATTGACTAATCAACAAATCTAAATAAATCTCCATTTAGTTTGCAGGTCGTATGAACCAAAACCAAAGACGAAAGCATGTTGAAACATAATATGTGTTCAGCTAGTCATGGCTTTGATTTTAACCATGTGTACAACACTCACACCACACACCACTCTCGCTTCCCACAGTCTCTGTCTGCTGGACTTTTTTTTTTTTTTTTTTTTAGATTATCTACAATGCATTATCGCACTACAATACATGTTTATTCTACTTAACTGTTATTCAAGTACTAAATTGTCTTGTTTTTTTTTACCATTTTAATTTTTACTTTCATTCCTTTACTTTTTCTCTTTCACTTTATTTTCCATTTAATTTTTTCGTTGTTTATTCTGCAAACAAAAAAAAGAATTTGCCTTTTGCGTTAATAATAAAGGCTTGTACCAGCCCGATTTAAAATAATAATAATCATACATTATTTCAAATATGACGGAGAAAATGATGATTATGATTATTATTAGGCTTCTTGGCACATTTACACCACGACTTCAAATGCTCGTTTATTACTAGAGCACCGTTCCTTCAAATTTAACAAACAAACATACTAACACCTATAATATTACAGTACCTCTTGTCAGTTTTTGGCTCATTTAATGGATGGCTTTGCGGGCAAAACAAATGTCACATTTTATAATAAATGTTACAAATTTGGGAAACAATTTCCAGTCCAACATTTAATCTGGGACCTACATTTTAAAGCAGGAAAAAACATTTTTGCCGTGACACCGGTGACCTGTTAACGTCCGACACACGTTAGTTAGTAGCCCACAACGATTTTTTAACGTACCGGAGCGCTCTGAGGATCAACTGGTACTCCGTGAATCTCTCCTTGAGGACGACCATCTCCACCGGATCCACCGGGGGAGGCACTTTGATTCGCCCCTCTTTGGATTTGGCCACCGGGTCATTGCGGGACTTTCTGCCCCGGACAGCCTCCACGAGTACGGCGCTCCTGGGTGCCAGGATCCGGGCCGCCTGAACACTCCTCCCGCCGATTACCTGGAACATGTCGGGGACGAAATGTGGCTACAGGTGCGGCTCGTTAGTCTGTCAGTGTAACGGTTAATTAATGTACAGAGTTAACATTGAGATTGAAATGTTATCGACAGAAGACGGCGGCCATCTTTGTGCTCTCTGACCGGAGGAAGTAGTTAGCAACATAGCTAACCGGGCTAAGATATTGTTTGGCCTCTACCGCCCTCTGTAGGAACCATATGATCTATGGTAGGCAATATAAATTACACGTTTATTCATGTTTAACAATATATATATACCTTTTATGGTTGTATATTAAAGGTTTTCATCGTCAATGACTGTCCTACACGAATGTTGTCGTGGTATAACGTCCAGGCGTAAGCTAACCGAAGTAGCAGGTAACGTTAGCTGACACTGTTACTAAATGTAATCTAGTAATAGTTGTAATCTAATATAACGTTACATTATTATTATGAGAGTCAGTCTGCGTAATCCTCACTTTTAAACACTAGGTGTATTTTACTTAAGTAAAAGTAGTCTAAAGTTAAGTTAAACAGTCTGTAAATAACATACTTTTGGATAACTCTAAAATCAAGAAATGACTCTACTGCACCTTTGAACAAAAAAGTGGACAGAGCCATAAACATTTGAATGCAATTATATTTTGCATATCAGGAACCTGTCATTTTAGAGCACCACCTGTAATTCCAGAGTAAGCAATTATCCATAAACTATCTTTAAGAGATTTTCTAGCCTCTAGAATAAAGTCTTTATAATATTTTCTACTTTTTTGTTATTTTGCCCTTGGAGGGCCTGGATTGCCTTTTTGTTATTCTAGTGCTGATTCTACTGTTTCCCAAGAGCACCCACCACATTTTTTAACTGCAGTTGAGTATACAGAAAAAAACAATTAATTTCAATGCTAAAGTGATAATAGGTCTTGTGACTACTCTGAGTAAGCTTGGATGCAGTCAGTCATCATATGTGGTTAGAATAAATGTGAAAATTGTTTTTGGTGTGTGTTTCAGTGGGATGCCGGGTGTCAGCCTGGTGACTGATGATCCTGCTGAGGCAAGGCACCAACACATTACAGCTACAGCCAGCGTGCCAGGAGCATGGAATGATGGGAAATGGTGCAGTGCTGCTGTGTGTTCTCCATCCTGACATTGAGAACAGTTAGTACAGAGAAACTTAAGCAGGATAAGGAGATGTCTGTTTTTATCTCTATGTTTACACCTTAATTAATTATTAAATAGTCATGTAGATACATTTCTGATTGACATGCAAGTAAAAACGTGTCAAATGAAAACAGGAGAGGGGATCTGATGTGCAGGTCAGTTATATGTTTATTCAGCTTGTTGCCGGCTGTTACAGGTACACCGAGCGAAATGGTGCAGACTTTGTATTAGTTTCACTGATGTAAAGCACCATGAAGATCTAACATCGGCGGACAAACAACAAGGAGCTCCTGCACTTATCTTTCAGTTTCAATGTTTAGCTTTGAATGAACTCACAGAACAGAAAACAGATCTAATGCAGATAAGCTGTGAGACACACTGCATGAATATAAGAAGAAACCAGTAACATTAGTCTTCCAAAGCATTTACATGTCCAGAAGTGAATACTAGAAAAGACAGGTTTATTAGAAATTAGAAATTTTAATAACCGGCCGAATAGAAACTTGTAGAAACCAAAGCTTGAATAATTTGTGTAAATGCAGAGGAAGAATAACTAAAAAGGATAAAAATGAGTCTTTAATATAGTGAAAAGAATGTTTTTTAAGGTTACTGGTTCACTGACTCCTATAGAACCAGGGGTGCAGGACTATGCATGATTGATTGGTCGAGTTCGCGGGTCAATAATACTGCAGGTTTCTTGCATCAGTGCAAACACAGGTAAAGTCCAAGCATAGAGATAAAAGGGATTTTTGTCCTCCTTCACAAACAATTGGTTAAATGTTTGCACAACGAGGGTTTGGAAGAGTCAAATAGTTACTCTGCTGCTTGGACCTTAGCGTGTGCGACAGAGAGGAACTCAGCCAAAACAATACTGCTGTCCCGACTTACGTAGCTATGTAACTAATGCAGTGCGGCCACTCTGCATATTACAGCCATCTTCTTGATGTGCGGTGTCAGAACGTGTGTAGAAGAAGGGGGACTTCTGGTGGACCTCTTGTTTAGCACAAGGGCGCATCTGTCTTGAGAAGGATGAGCTTTGGTTTTGTGATTTGGTTTGGGGAGGATTAAGTGATGGAGGGAGTATTTTGGGGTCGGGGAGGGGCGGCGGAATGATATAGAGGACAATGTGAAAGAAAATGAGGGAGGAAAGGGGTGATGTTCATGTCAGGGCAGGAAAGAAGGGGTGTGAAGAATTCAGGTCGATGCCAGGCTGGTGGCATTAAGGATTTAGTTTAGGCCAGGAAGAGCAGGGTAAGACAGACGAATCTCTTCCCCCTCCAGAAGTTTCCTGAAAAATAAAAAAAAGAGAAGAGGAGATATTTTTTTAAATTTAGACCACTGCAATGAGTGAACTGATTTTGTTACTTATTTGACAGAAAAACAATAGACAACTATTTTTGATAATTATGTTATTGTTAAAGTTTTTCATGAAAAATGCCAGGAAATGCTGCTTTCAGCCAATGAAATATAGACATTTAAGCATTTCTCTGTTTTATATAGACCTATTTTTTAACCAAATATCTTTCGGTTTTGGACTGGACAGAACAAGATATTTAAACAGGTTGAACTTTGAAAAGCTGGTATAGACATTTAAAAAATTTCCTGATATTTGTAGACCAAATATTTCATCCATTAATCAAAATTAAATATGTTGATGACAAAAATAATAATTAGTTGCAGCTTTAGTTTGCATTTTAACAAGCATAAAAGTATGATAATAACTTAGAAATCCAATAAACAAGGTCTTTTTAAATATGTTGCTGTAGAAACATAACGTCACATAATCATAAATGTTGAAGAGAAACCAACATTTTGCTCTCACCTGTATGCGGCTATTTCAATGTCAAGAGCCATCTTCACATTGAGAAGGTCTTGGTACTCCCTCAAGTAGCGCGCCATCTCCTGCTTGGCCTCAGTGATATCTCGCTCAAGCTCGCTTATCCGTATCTATCAAAGCAGAAACACAGTCATTCATTATTAAATATCACACTCTGTGATGCTAAACACAGTGAATTATACAAGTTTATATATATGGTTTAGGGTTTTTTTTTTGCTTCAAGAGATTTGCTTAAAAATGGTTGTAAAGTTATAAATTACCATATCTAGTTTTTGATCTCTTTTTGCTATGTGTGTAGCTACACTGTACACTCTCAGGCAGTAACCTTGCAGAGTTGCACCTCTGCAATCATTTCCCACTGAGCACTAAAGTATGTGGAGGGTGCAGCTGCTGCAGAGAATATATTTACATCTTGTAGGGAAATAAGCACGGCTTCCTCATGCTGTTTCTCTTCTTGTTTTTGAGGGTTTTCCATTATTCTGAATGTAGGTTAACATGTTTCGGTCTAATTATGTTTATCTGATTGAAAAACTAAGACCCATTTCATGCCATCCTTAAAATTAGTCTTTTCTGCTCCTTGTGCACCTTTGGAAGAAAGAGATGCAGAACAAAAATAAGGGGATCTGATTGTTTTGAAGATAAAGGCAGGGATAGCCAGACCAGGTGCCTCATGCTGGTCCTCACATCTGTTTGGTGAATATTCATGCAGATCAGTGTCCTTATATCCCTCATTCACCTGGTACTTTGCCACCTCTTTGGCCTGCATCTCCTCCAGATCCTCCAGCTGCTTATTTAGAGAGTCGATGACGTTCCGGAGGGATTCGATCTCAGAGGAGCGGGACTGAAGCAGCCTCCGGTACTCCATGGTCTCCTCCCGGATGGCGTGCACGGCCTCGTTGTTTTTGCTGGCCATCTCCGCCACACTTGCGAACTTGTTCTTGTACCAGTCCTCGGCAGCCTGCATGTTCTTGTTAGCTAGCCGCTCATACTGTGCACGGATGTCTCGCAGGGCGGTGGAGAGGTCTGGCCGAGACACCTCTACGTCCACGCTGATGTTAGCCACCTGCAGCTGGGCCTGCAGCTCTGCTTGCTCCTCTGCGAAGACCTTCTTCAGGAACACAATCTCATCGCACAGAGAGACCACAGTGGCCTCGGCATCACAGTTGGAGAGCACGGCCCTGCTGGCGTCCTCCCTGGCCCTCTGCAAGGCCTCCTCAGCATCCATGCGCCGCCTCGCCTCCTCATCATAGCGCTCCTTCATCTGCTCATAAACATCATGCAGGTAGTCTCTCTCTGCCTCCATCCGCATCTTCTCCCCATTCTCCGAGTCTATCATGGCCCTCAAACTCCGCGCCTGCCCCTCGTATAGCATCTGCAGGCGCGACGGGTCGTTCTGCCGCCTCCTCAGTGCGTCCAGCTCGGCCAGCAGTGCTCGGTTCTGCAACTCCAGATGTCTCACCTTCTCAATGTATGTAGCAAAGCGGTCGTTCAGGTCCACTAGCTGCTCCCTCTCCTGGGAGCGCAGGCCCAGCAGCTCTGTGTTGACAGTGCTGGCCTGAGCCAGGTCCATCCGCTCAGAGCCGTCTGGCAGAGAAGAGGAGGCCAGCCTCAGGATCCTCTTCCCAGACGGAGGAGCTCGAGGAGAAGAGTAGAGAGTGGAAGACATGGAGGATTTGGTGGTGGTTTGGGAGCCTCTGTAGCTGTCCCAAGGGCGGCGGTAGGAGAAGAGGGAATCGTAGCTCATGATGAATTTTTTGTTGTGGGTTTTTTTGTTTGTTTAAGAAAAGGATATGGATGTTTTTAGTTTCAGAAGGTTTTTTTTTTTATGTCCCCCTTGTTCTGCACACCATCGGTGAGGATGAGCGGGCGTTTTGCACTGCACCAGCTCAGTGATGCTGCAGATCCCCGGCTTTTATAGAGTGAGTCTGCCCCCCCTCCACCACAGAGAAACATCAGTGCTGTCAGCATCCACCAGGCCAATAGCAGACTGCTGCAGTGAGGAGAGAGGAGGTTGGTTTTTAGAATCACTCTCAGCCTCAGCATGGAGGAGTTCATGTGGTAGAGCAGGTTTTCTTTTAATCTGCCCTAAAAATAGAAGACAATCAATTACTCTCATTTCTCTAGAGAGATATCTTTTTTACTTTATGCCCTGAATGCATTCTCAGATGCATCTCTCAAACAAACACTTTCACATTATTACCATAAAAAAAAAAAAACTGGGGCAGACCTTTGTGAAACAAAGTCTTTCCCACAACCCATTTAGAGTGAATCAATACACAGTGCATAAAAGGGATGTAGTTTAACAGACAGGCACTTAAGGCTTTTAATGTTATAGAAAACAAAAAATTAATTACCACACAGATTGTTTGGTACTTAAACAGATTGATGTGGTTGACATATCCCTCTGCTCTATCTGAATTATATCATGTTATTGATGAATAATCCCAAATGATTTCAAAACCTTTTCCTTATTAAATGAACATTGCAGAGATGGCTGGTGCTTTGTTTTGTTAGTTTATACTTTACAGATATTCAAAAAGAAATATTTTGTCTCTTCATTGTTCCTGTTCTGCTATAAATGTTCTGTAGTAGACAGATACCTCTTCACAGTGCCCTACTTACTGCTACTGTTCCCAGAGTATCTGTTTGATCTACTTAGATTGCAAATTGATGAGTCACTGATGTTCTGACTCTGACGGAGAGTGTGGGAGACACCACCGAGGAAGAATCAGTATCTGCTGACACAGAGAAACACCCCTGCTGTTTAACATCCAGGGATGAGTCAGAGGGTACCTTTAAATCATCCTTAGTGGTGAAAAAGAGGCATCAAGCTGATGTTCTCATACAGGGATCGATTCAGACTTCTGCCTAAGGACGCGTTTCTGGTGGCAGGCATTTTCAGACTGGTGACAGTCTCTTTAAATCCAACATTAGAGGCTGTCAGGATTTGTAATCCTGCTGCTCTCCAAGCACTTAGTATTTGACCCATGACAGTAAAAGGGAAGATAATTAAGATTTCTGGCGCAAAATAAATGTAATGTATCAGCAGTGTTGATATAGTGTGTCTGTTCTGACTTATATAATGCAAACACAGTAAGTATATCTAAATTACCACCCCAGTTAAGTCCAAATAAAAAAAAACATTTGGCAAATAAAGCACCTACTTTTTTTTAATTTGGGAAATAAAGCCAGTATGTGACATAATTTGGCCAACCATATCCGTTATGGTATCAGTTTCAGTTTATAAACTTGCCAAAGTAAAACAGGAGAGTGTTTTTCAAATATCATATCTAATTGCAAAAATACATGACATTATTGTGCATCCAAAGGCTATTGTAGAGGGAAATGTAATGAGGGTAATGTTGTTGCAGTTCTTGCCAAAAGAGGCAAATGGCCCTCATTGATGTTTGACATTTGAAGGTTCAGTTTACCCCAAGAGACACTTTTCTATCCCCTTACAACTGCAGTTCATATAATTTAGCAGTTATGATACATATACATATTGTTACATAAGGAGATGCAATGCAACAGATGTCTAACGTGCACCCCCTGTCATTGAGGTCATGCTTCAAGTTTTACTATAGTTCAGTCAAATGCAGTTTAAATGCAGAAAATCTATGTTTCTCCTGCTAGGGGAATCTCGATCACAAAAAATAATAAAAGAGTCAGTTTGGTAAATTTGTGAAGTTGGGTGGGAACATGGGACAATTTGTCTACATCACCATTGCCGTGTTGCAATCAGCTTCGCCTGGTTAATTTGTACAGGAGATTTTTACAGGAAGCCCAATTATCCACAAAGTTCTTCTCCTTTTCAAAGCAAACAAACCAGATGATTAAAACCAGTTGAAACACTGAATCAAGCAGTTTCCCGTTAAAAATCAATGTTTCTCCTGTGCTGTTCGGCAGAAAACTAATGTCCCATAGGGGCAACGAGTGCGAGCTGCCTCCAACGATTACTCAGCTTGTTTTTCTGATAACTTAAGACCCAGATGTCAGAACTGATATCAAAAAAATGTATGAGAAAAAAAGTTGCATTAAACTGAATATAAAGTAAATGATGACAGCATTTGGCACATGTGCCATTCACAGGTGACAAAATGAAACAAACCTTACCTCACCTTGTTTAAAACTATGGATTTTTCTGGGTTGAAA
>JAOWBC010000248.1:972056-992214 GCA_028566105.1 Hypoplectrus providencianus
GAGCTGGCGGCTGCAGAGCTGCGGCGGAGCATTTATTTTGGCTTCCTGAGAAACAAATCAGACTGCTGATATACAGTCTGAGTCAGCTACTCCCTCATGTCACATCAATAGTTTATTTACCAACGGAGAGAAAGCACAAAATTAGAATAAAAATTAGATTATGTATCCCCATGCTAAAAGCAATGCACTCAATTACTCCAACTCAAAACTTCTCTAGAGGGGGAGTGAGGAGGATTTTTGCAGCATAGCCATATATCAAAACGGAAGGAGTGGGAGAGCAACATGTCATGTCTGATGGTTAATTTCTGTTACTGTGTTTTCTCGCTCTCTTTTCCCTCTTGTTGGGAGGGAGAGAAATCTGTTGAAAGCTCTACAAACCATGCAGCCCCTTTTAACAAGATGCACTTAATCTTCCTGGTGTTTGCTTTAGTTAAGTAAAGGATTGCCTTTGTCCGGGCAGCGGGAGTGGCGGGATGTTGATGAACACTAACCTCTTATCAGGCTTTATCTGCATTTGAACAGGTTTCCAGAGGGGCAAAGCCAAGCGGACCAATTAGATTAAATATAGACCCATTTTGGAAGTTGGTAATGTCCCAGTGCCTTCTATGGGTTCAACCAGAGTTCATGTTATTAGTATTACGGGCCTTTCACGCGCTCAAATCTCACACAGATCAGAAGGGCTTTGTGAGGTATGCCACCATCAGCCAATTAATGCCCACGAGTACAGCTGCTCTGCCTGTAAGGTCAAGACTAAGCACTTTTCACAGCTAAATGCCTCAACGTTTTTTTTTTTTTTCTTCCCCTGCTTCAACCTCGTTTTTAGGTAATTATTCAGCTCTTTGGGAAGGTTTTGTAATTCACACCCCAAACATTGCATAACAGGAGTCACAAAAGTGACCTTGAACCGCTTAAATAACAAACCTGCTGGGCTTTGGGGAAGAGGGATCTACACAAATCCCACCCACATTAACGGACAGGAGACAGAGTCAGGGGATTGAAGGAGGGTATTTTAGGCTTAGAAGAACCTCACTTTCGATAAAATCTCAGGGACAATAGTTACTTTTCAGGCATTTAACTGGCTCTTTGCTCTAACTCTGGCCGACCTGAGACGAGGGCTTCCCCCTCAAGGACACTGCAACAGGATACGCAGCTGCTGCAGGGATTAATCTGTGATGTTTTAGTGGTGGGACAGAAAAAAAAAACACTGGGTCTCTCAACCTCACCTCAAAGCCTCCTCTGACCTGATAGTGATATCCCACATTACTCTTACAGTTACATGCTGAGGCTTGAATAATCCTTTATCCTTACACAGCTTATCACGAGGACAACTTTCATATTCTTTGTAGGAAGACAAGGCCCATCTCTACTGATCCACCGACACCAAGTCTTTGGTTTTCTTCTGTACAGTAGTCATGCATGGCACAACAATAACAATCCAACTGAGGCTTTAATTCCCTCAGGGCTGACTTAAAGGCACTTAAACAGATTTTCCGACAGACATGGCATTACAAAATTTTAACTTAAAAAGGCATAGCTCCAAAATCGAACATGGCACATTAAATGTGCCGATAGCATTGCTACTCTTAAATCAAAGCCTTAAAATTAAAGCAGAATAGTTTGAAGCCCCAAAGTCGAGGTTAAGGGTGCCACCTAGTGGTGACTAAAAAAAACCAACAGAAAAATCTGTTAAATCAATTTTAAAACAAAGCAATGCAACAAAGTAAATATCACAATCTTTAAACAAGATTAAATAACCACAATTAATCCCAGACTATTGCAAAGGAATGCTCAAAGCATAATGCACATGAATTATTACTGCAATGCAGTAGTTTGTTGTCTCCTTTGTATTGAAACAACAATGGTGGGCCATCAGACTTTAAACATCTCAAAAACACAACCAAATCCAAACACAATGATTATTTTTTTGAAGCCATAAATTAAAATGGATCAAAGTCCATACAAAACCTAAGCAACTACAAGCAGCCGAGTTTGGCCCCACCACTGTGTTAAATATCAAGGGAAACAATGCATGCTTGTCATTATTGATTTCCTACATGTTTATATATCCCAGTCTGCTGGTGAATTTGTCCTTGTCTATGTTTTTGTTCTCTGGGACATGTCTGAAGGTGCAGTCTTGCCTCGTGCAGCCCGTAGTTCTCCAGAAAAAGCACTCCTTTTTATACCCGCTGCAACAACAGGAAAAACTATCTCAGATCGAGAGATGTGTGATGACATAAAGATCAGGAGGCCTTAAGCGACAGGGTTGCTTTTCACCTCTAAAATAAAGTAATGATACAAATAACATAAAACAACTATGACGTGTGATTGAATATTTTTTGCAAAATGCTGTGAATTGTTATTCAGCTGCACAGTTTGCCGACAAAGGAAACTTCATTATTTTTATTGATGACAACCTGAACTGTTTGTATCACAGTCTATATTTCCAACTTTACTCAGTGTAAATGTTTGTGGACTACTGTACAGGTTGTTGTTTTTTAATGCAACTTGTACAAGACCGTTATACAGCCACTTCAGCAACTGGGGAACTAAAATAATACAAAAAACATCACCTCTGCAACATCAAGTGGATTGTACAAGCAATTCTTTGTATAATTCTCATCCTAAAAGTTTAATTTGTGTTCGTAATGCTAATAATTCATAGAATAAGATTTTGATACTAGCTGCTTATCATTATATATGCTATTCTATGTAAGGTAGTTTGTTGCAATATTTTCTGTTTGACTGTAGGTCCAATCTCAGCAGTCAATGAAAAGAGTACAGACCTCAGCTAATAATTGATGAATATGCATTTGTAGTAATAACAAAAAATCCTACTAACATCCCATGTAATGAAATGTAAAAATGACACTCAATCAATACACTTTAAGATTAAGGTAACATTTGAACATGTAACCCAAGTGAAAAAGATTTTATCCATGTGAGGGACAACACTGGTATAAGCTTACCCAAGGCGTGTACCGGGATCATTGGATCTGGACATAGAGAGTCCACTCTGGAATCGACCAGGATATCGCACTGAGAGTGGGGCGCCCTCCACCACCATTCCCTGAGGAAGAAACAAACATTTAATATCTCTGGCCCAAATAGGAGCAGCACTGGAGAGCCACATGGCTTAGAAATGAAAATGAGAAGAAGCTTTACAGAGAAACATCTGATCGGATTTATGTCAGAGTGGATTTGTGTGATGGGACAACGATGCTACAGTTTTAGAGAAGCAGGAATAACTTCAAAGTGAAAGAGTTACAGTTGTCAGTCACTGCTAATAACACAATCAAAACAAGTTTTCTCAAAATCTCCAACTTCCTGCTCTACTTAGAAAATGTAACAACCTACAAAGTTTTGGCACACAAACTTTTTTAGATTTACTTCTTAACTTTGCACTTCTTACAGTACCACTGCTACTATGCCTATGCATATAATTCAATGTTGTTTTTATTGAAAAATTTCAAACTCATACAAGCCCTTTTATTATGGTTTCAGCTTAAGATTTAGGTCAGTGTTGGATATAATAAATGCTTTGCTGCTGAAAGTGGATTGACAACATGCCTTTCAATTATGCCATTCTCCTCCCTAGAATAAATATCACAAAATGCATCAAGACATACAGGGTTAGTATAGACTTTTAGGATGCATATTCAAGAATTTTTAAACTACTTTGGAGATACTAAAGCCAGACATTTAATCACATCTAATATGGTTATGCAACTGCATAAATAAAGCGTAAAATCAGTCACAACAATTGTATATTTTATTCTGATTATTTTATCAACTAGTCATATTAATTTAATTTTAAGTTTTGATCATGAATATTTAATGTTTACACAAGACTTGGTTTGCTGAAAAGTATTTTGTATTTGAATCACCTGTTAATTAGCAATCATTTTTTCAAACAGCACATGTAGATTCAAGCTCATTTCTTACCTTAAATGGTTAAAATAAAGCAACATTCAAAGTATTGTATCAACCCATACATAAGCTTATTTGTGTCCATAAATCATGTAAATATCTAAGTGAACAGATACATACATTAATGCACTGGATGGCTCTGTCACAGTCTTCTTTTCGAGTGTAGTTTATGAAAGCACACTGCTGTTCCAGCAGCATCTTGATGCTGTAGACGGTTCCAGCTCTGAGAGAAAGAGAGAGGAGCACATGAGCTGAAATTTAAATATTGCTGTGAGGCAATGTGCCCCATGACTCTGAGTCAATAAGGGCAAATAAGCTCAGCACTTCAACTCAGTCTACACATTTCAGGCTTCAATTTGAAAGAACATAGCATAAATATTTTTAGGTATTTTTCATATTCTTTGTATTCTAATTGCGTCTGCATCTGAAACTAAACTCAGACATCTGAATCTAAAAAAGTGATGAAAAACATGTTCAGAGGCTTCCATGAGATCAGACTGTTTACCTGCTGAAGAGCTCATGAAGTGTTGCGTAGGTGACAGCAGGAGCCAAGGTTCCAACCCAAATAGAGAAAAGATCCCTTTCATAATACAGAAAAGACAACAACTGTTTTAAATTAAGTTGCACTAGGTACAATTTAGCAAATTATCCTGAAAACTAAAATCTGTGAACACTTCACATTAACTTCTCTCCTTGCAAATGGTGCATAGGAAGGCCACCACTAATTCAGTAATAAAAAACTGTTTTTAACTGTACACGTTTGCAAAGATAAACACATACAACTCTTCATTAATGAATAAACAAATGTTGTTATACATGTGTGCATATTTGGGCTTTTTAAGTATCAAAATGAGTTCAGAAGAAAGTTTCAGAACTTATTTCAGGTATTCTTCTTGTCGTTATGAAGGAAAAACTGCAAATCAGCAGAACATAAATTATTGCAACTTGAATGACTGCACATAGAAATTAGTAAATAAATTGGAGGCAGCAAAATGAGAGAATGTGAGAATTATATTGCATTTTCTCCCCCATTTTAAAACACATGTAAGAAAAGGAATGTATGCATTCTTACGGTTTCACAGCATTCCTTGAATGAGGTGTTGGTGACTGAGAATCTGATCTTCTGTGGCTAAAAGCATCCAAGTCTTTGACCTGCTGCGTCCTGGGGCGACTTGTTTGTAGGACAGTCCATTCGCCCCCATCCTCGTCATCTTCCTGCACGGCTGGTTGGTGTGTGAGTTCCCTACAGGCAGCAGCGTCTGACAAGAGCCAGAAACAGTGAGAGTGGATATACAGGGCATCACAGAAGAGGCATGTCATTTTTCCAACAAACATTTTGTGACATTTACTTGCTGGACCTGGATTTCTGTCACTATCAAACAGAGCTTCAACAGCTTCCTCTAATGTGGAGTGTGTTTTCAAGGCCTCGGAGCTCTGTGCCCAGGTGAATCCCATTTCCTAAAATGGAAACACAAAGGCAGCATCCTAAGCAAGCAAGATACCAACATGCAAACTTCATGGCCATGGATGTAAAGACAACATGAGCACATTTCCTTACACTGGCTGCCTAAACATTTTATGATCCATTCTGAAATCATTTTATTTGCTTTTAAAGTCTTAAATGGTTTTGCCCCACCCTAGTTTGGCCCTCTGTGATTGGTTTAAAGTGCTTTATAAATAAAGTTGGATCAGACTATCTGCATACTTAATTTTAAGGTTGTTAAAGGTTTTTGTTTTTTCAAACGATACCCCATTTTCCTATGTTTGTGTCTTAAGGCAGTTTTGGACCAAACTCTCCCCACTTGAGAGCTCCCCTAAAAGCTATTAACCTTTCAAAGGCTTTTGACCTGTTTTATTCACTCTGCCAAAATGACACAAGTCTGCAGTTGAATTTTCCAAATTGCATATGTGCTCAGTGAAGAAAGGGCCCAGACAGGTTGAATAACCACCTTAGACCAAAACTTGCAGGAAAAACCACTGAATCCCAATCCAATCCGATCCTTTAGATTCATAAAGTGGAATCAGTAGAATATTGTTCAAATAAGCATTTTACCATGAGATGCAATGTCTGTGCTCGTTTCAGCTCCTGCATGGCTTCAACGCTCGAACTTTCCAGCCTCAGCACTTCCTTATAGATCAACGAGGCCTCGTAGTATCTCTGGAGAAGTGAAGGGGGAATCAACAATGAGTGAGAATTTAAAAATCCTAAATATAGCACAAAAAACTTTTAATAAAGCATTGGGCATGGATTAACAATGTAATATGTATCACTACTATAAAAACAAAAATACTTGTCTTGAAAACAAAAGTAAAAAAGGGGGCAGCAATTCACCTTGAGCCCACAGAGAGCTTTGCCTTTCCTAAATAAACCTTTCATCCAGTTTGGCTCCATGGACAGTGCGACATCAGCATCCCCAAGAGCCTTTTCATACTGCTGCAGTCTTTCATAACACAGGGACCGATTTCCAAATAACCTAAAACACAACAGTAAAACATGCTAATTTATAGTCGCTGCTTCTGTGTCTAAATGAAGTCAATCTGTGTCCGTGTTCTCACTTAAATTCCTTTGGATTGTATTTAATGGCATCAGTAAAGCATTTCACTGCCATCTCATACTGTTCAGAGGCTGCCAAACGATTTCCAATAGCTGGAGGGAGAACAAGGGCAGCGCGTCAGTACTTTCACATGTTTGTTTTGTCGAAGTCTCAAGAGGTCGATGGGAAATATAACTTACCAGCCAGCTCTCCACTTCTTTTTGCAAACTCCTCAGCAGCAGGGTCCATTGATTTCTGTTAAAGTCAGAGTTGGCAAATTAGTCTGTGAAGCATGGCAAACAACAGGAAATGCTAGATTTACATGTATCTCTCAGTTAAACACCAAGTTATTCGGACTGTAAGGCCCAACTAGTTATTGTTAACAACATTTACAGTCAGACATTTCATAGGCTGATTACAAGTAAGGTTAGATTATCTGTAAACATCACAAACCATAAAGAACTTGTTAAAATTTAGTGGTGTGGTAAAATATATGTCAGTTTGGGAGTCATTACTTTGATAAGTCTTATAATTAATAATAAAAACACCATGTCCCCACCTCTTTATTGGGTTCATGTTTCTCTTTCTTTATTTCCTGAATTTCTTGTTTCTCCACAACTTTTGGCATTTCCTCCTTGGGTGGCTTAACTTCCAGTAATTTTGCTTTTTTCTTTTTTTTCTCTTTTGCAGGCTTCTGGTTACTCGTCTCCTCAGGCACCAATTTGGTTGTAGAAGCATATAAATTATTTAAATTCAACTCCTGCTAAAGATAAAAAAAAACACACAGTGGGTGATTGTTTGAATGTAATTAAACAAACTACATTATTAAAACTCTGACAATCAAACTTTGATAATTGTTTAGACCAAAAAAATACAAAGAATGTCAAAATCTATTTTTAAAAAAAGCCAGATGACATTTCCAGAATTCACAACATATTTCTATCTTATTAAGTATTCTGCTTTATTCCATTTCTATTGACAGGTAGCTTTTCAAAACCAACAATAAGAGACTTCATTCAAAAACCTCAACAGAAGCTTAAAATATCAAAAATCATAATATACAGCCCTTTTAACAACATGTTTCTATTAACCTGAGAATAAATAAAAAACAAGGTGTAAAAAAATAACTACACAAACCTTTGGCTCCTCATCTTCTTTTTTATTAATTTCTGTAAGATTCTCTTCTTTATTACTTCCACTTTTCTTATCACATTCAGTCGCCTCTGTTCCATTTTCTGCATTACTAGATTCAGGAGAGTCACTTGCTTCTGCATTATTTTCAACTGGTGCTTTACCAGATTCACAAAAGTCACGGGCTTCTTCAATATTTTCAACTGGTGCTTTACCAGATTCAGGAGAGTCATTTGCTTCTGCAATATTTTCAACTTGTGTTTCACCAGATTCAGGAGAGTCAATTGCTTCTGCATTATTTTCAACAACAGGATTTTCTGAGTCTGACTCCCCCTGTTCTTCCTCCTGAAATGAGAAGATTCATACAAGTCACAAACAAGCATCATGGTTTGCGCATTTGTTGCAATTCTCAAGTGAAAAAATTACACTTACAGGTAAAATGTCCTTAACTGCATTTTCTTTTTCTAACCGTTTCTTTTCTTTTTTACGCTGCAACAGAGAGAGCAAATCTGTTTTTAGTCCATGCCAACAGCAACACCACCACTCAAAATGTTTAATCCCAATAGTTAAGATACTGACCAATTTCTTACGCTTGTTTCTCTCTGTCTTTTCTTTACGTTTTTCCTCTTGTTCTATCAATTCCTTTGCATGTTTATCAGCCTCCTGAAAAAAGAGAAAAAGAAAAGGACAATAAATAGAAATTCCCACTGCCTGGGAATGACACTGAATGAAATGTACAAGAACCCAAAGTGCATTTGTCATAATGCTAGATCATGTTACAATAATAAAGGGATCTTTTCTGTTTCACTTTCACGAAAGTGGAACAGAAATGTAATACCTCATCAGTGAGTTGTTTTATTCGAGGATGCGGTTCTAAAGGTCTGTTAGCACGATAGTGTGAACTGAAGCGATCATTATCCTCATCGTCGTCGTCATCATCATCAGAATATATTAGGTCATCCTCCAGTTCACCTTCGAAGTTCCTTAAAAAATCTAAACCTGAAAAAATGAAATGAAGAGATTTCATAATCTACCTATGTCAGTGTTTTTATTTTAGTCTTTAGTCTTGTAATTCTGCATTTCTTGCATGATCTTTATGGTTTTTAAACAAATTTCATATTCTACTCAAAACCAGCTTGTTTTGATCAGTCAGTCTGTCTCACTCTTAACTGAGAATGCAATGCATTTGGTTTCAAAAACTACCAACACTTTGGAAAACAGCACAACTAAAATCTGCAATCTGAGATTTACAGACTTGAGAAAGTGGTAGCCTTCCACTCTCTCATAATTGGTCTCATCACAGAATACCTGTTCTGCTGCTGCCTCATGAAATTCTGTAGAAATCTGAAATAACCACCTAATCACTTTCTAGCATATGCAACTTATGCTATTTGAACTGCTATCTCCTTTTAGATCTGAGATGGACTATTTGTTGGCAGTCTTGCCCTGCAGTAGAGGTCACAAAAAACTGTGGATACTGTTTTGGATCTCTAGTTCTTAATGACAATAATACTGTATTTTATTTAATCTCTAGTTTGAAATAGTCTGCAGCAGACAGTAGAGAAAATACATTACCCAATAAACCAGATACAAAAACATCCAGGAAAGAGTTTGAAGAATGACGTCCATTTATGAAATCTACCATAGTTTCCTGAGAAGGTAAAAAGATCAGCGATCAGCATCCACCACTGTGTAGAATAACACTAACATTCATGTACTATGCAAAAACATTAAGTACACACTGCTTTTAATCGCTTACTGTGTAACCTTGAATCATTTGTTGGATTTACTGGACAAATTGTCGACAAGGTGCCAAGATTTATAATTTATAAGATGTAATATAGCCAAATGGATTGTATTCTTATTTAAAGCCTGCATTAAGTATAGAGCATTATGGATTTTCATATAACTGGGGTGAAAATAAGCTGGCATAGCTACTTGCCCAACAACCATGGCGGTCCATATTCAAAGGATGAATGGTATTTGTAAAAGGTGGCAGGTTAACAACAACACACCTACGATTGGAAAGACCTGTTATGCCACAATAATTACTGCAACTTGCCAGGAGCTTGATACTCACATGTGTGTGCATAAGTCTCGAGTTTTCTCTGATTCTGGCTATAGGGGCGCCACCTGAAGGGTAGAAAGGCATAATGTTCAGATACAATTAAGACTACTTCAATAAGCATATCGCTAAATGTTAAGAAGCTAAAGTCAGCTGTTGCGGCCACACTGGTGTTCACCATCCACAACAGGCAACAATGTTAGCTTGTTAGCCAGAAAGCTAACTAGCTAAGTCATATTTGAGGAAACAGGTCAAGTTCTCAGTAACTGAAACTCAGCGACGGATATCAAACTACTGAAATGACAATCAAACCTTTAATCTTACCTTTAACAACGTCTTTTTTTCTTGGCATGATGTAAGACTATGTATGTGACGGTTTCTCCGCGGCTGTGCTTAACGTATTTTGTGTGTCTGTCGTGTAGAAGATATATTTTTTACAGTTCTGTTTTCGTCTTCGTTCCGTGTTTGAAGAAACTGAGCATTGTTTGCCCTGGTTTATACCTTTCAGGCTAACACTAGCCTCCTTTTGTGATTGGATGCCAGCCTGTCAATCTCAGGGAAGTAGCAGGGATTTAGATACAGTACTGCCTGCATATCCTCCTGAGGGCACAAACCCACTGTATTTATTCTGCGTTTGCGCTGTCATGTTGCTATAATGTTATTCCTGTACACTGCAGATTTTCTGATTTTCAGACACAACATGACACAACACAATTCTATTATTGAGGAAAAATAAGTACAGTAAATATAGCTGTGATAAAATAAAATGTACACATTTGCTCTATGTGTTTGGTTATGCCAGACACTGCAAATAATGCACTAAGTTGCGTTTCTCCAAAAATGTATTGTGTCAGCTTTATGCCACAGGGCTGCCGTATTTGTTTTTACTATCTGCTGTTACTGCTGTCATAAAAACACGACCCACAATCAAATACGTTCAACGCAACACAACATAATTTGGTGTGAATGTAGCCTCATTCAACACACAGTTTTTTTTTGCCAGATGCAAGTGCTTAACTGTTGCATAACTTCTTTGTGTGTTCGGTGGTTTATGGTAATTTGAATAAGTTGCTAATTATTTTAAATCTTTTGCACGCTGAAGCAAAAATAATAAAATCAAATGATAAACCCTGACTTTCCTTTCTTTTAACAAAGGAATAGCCCTTTAAGTGCGTCTCGGGCAAATTGGCGCACCTTACGGAGTAAACCTGCACAGCATCTGAATTCTCGCGATACCAGAATATTTTCGTATCGCGAGAATCGCGCGGGACATTCATATTTCCTAGCAACGCTGCTTGGTTACAAGAGGAAGCGGGCTCACGGTGGCGGTTGGACAACAACAAAAACATGGATCCGTCAGAGGTAATCTGTTGAGCTTTCATTGCGCTTTTTGGCGTGTCAACTATGTTTTTTATCGTTTGGTCAATCGTTCAGTGTGCTTTCGCACGGAGAAGTCTCGTAAATGTTTTCCAAACACTGTCCGTTAGAAATAGCTTGCTAACAGCTAATCACTTTGCTAAGTTGTTTGCTAACGGCTGACATCTAGATGGTTAACCCTTTGCGTTTCTCCTTTTAAACATCAGTTTCGGACCAAATAATGCGTTCCCATAGTCAGTATTGATGTCAACACGTATAACTGTACATTTACTTAGTTGCAAATGCAATTGTATGTAGATTACCGTTACACAGCGTAGTCATTGCTAACAACTTGTTGCGCCTAGCACTCATGTCAAATAGCCGACTTGTTTATTTATTTTTATAACGCATGTTAACTATAAGATAAGGTAGCTAACTTTGTCATGGAAAATGTAAGTTATAAGCAACTATAACCATCGTTAATATATGTAATTGACCGGACTTTGGCAGCGTTTTACTGCTAACAGATATAAAGAAACCTGTTGCATCAGCTGTGTGATAAAATCAAATTTGAGATAGCCTGACTGGGATGTAAATCATTTAAATCGGATTAATGCATTACTACACTAGTAGCAAAAAAGAAAGTTTGTAACGTCACATAAATCCCCAAAAATAGCTAATAAGAAAAGTAAACTTAAAGAGACTAAAACGAAGAACCGTAAAGTATACCTAATATATTGCATATGCACTGTACAAAGACAATGTAAAAAATAAATAAATACAGAAGTAGTAAAGTCTGGTATATTATGCATGCTGCAAGGTGCATTGCTTTTCCTTGCGTATTAAGGTAAAGTTGGCTATACATTGCTTATTGTATGTGTAAACACATAAGTAGGTCTGTTATATGAAACAATTTGGGTGGAATGGATGTAATGAATAAATGGCCATATCTTGTTCCTCTTGTGACTACTATTTAACTTAAGATTTGATGGCAGCGGAGAGTTTTCTTGTTGAAATTGCTCTGCTGTTCGACCAGCAGGTTGAAGTGGGAGACATTTTTCAGGATGGATTACAGTTTATATAGCATAATCCTTTATACTACCTACTTTTGGGTCTTACCAGTTGTTTGCAGCCTCCTGAGAAAATGTTCAATGCACACAATAGGTTACTTGACTGTATTAAATGGCAAAGAGGACAGAAACGGTGCACTAATTTATTTGGTGACTTGGTTCACAGAGGGTGGTGGCATCCCCCCAGCTTCCAGAAGCTGAAGGTGTGAGTCAGTCTGCTGGACAAACATTTATAAACCAACTGGAAAATCGAAGTCATAGACATGCCAGTCAGGACCAGAGGCAGCCCATACTGGGAACAGATGAGTGGGAGCTTCATCAGCCATGGAGGCATTCTTTTCAGCCAGGTATGTACATTGAATATCGCAAAATATGTATTAAGTTTATCTCGTTTTGACTAAAAAAATCATTTTACTTTATTTCACTTTATTTGTGTTCATCTTTCAAGTTATCTAGTTGATTATATATCATATTAGATGTCATACTCATGGGAAGGTAAAGGCGGGGACAGTTGTCAGACATTAAGTTTGTGAGATATATACAATTTAAGTTGTAAACCTTTTCGTGATGCCTGTACGTAACATTCAACATTTTCTGTATCATCAGAGTTTCAGGACAGTAACCTGTCCCCAGCGCTTTCCCTTATGCCTGTAAACCCTGGAATGGACCACAACTTCACTGAATATTCTTTATTCCAACAAAGTGACAATGAATTTGCCACTTTAAGGTAAGAACATAGTAGCATAGTTCTATGGACAAAAAATATATACAATGTGTCATTTGAATATTCAGAAGTTTCCAATTGTATTTATTTTCTTTTTGTAGGGCGTATCCTGATATGTCCATGGCATCAGAGAGGTTTAATTTTCCCCTTGATCGCACCACTCAGACCTCTGAGCTTGGCTCACTGTCCCAGCACCCTTTGGCCCAGGCAACCATCCTGTCTGAAGAAGGAGTGAGCAGTTGTGGCTCTCTGTCCCAGCACAGTTTGTCTCCAGGAGATGAAGCCAGACAAGAGAAGAATGTTCAGTCCCCACTGACTACCACCACTGACAGACAGGAAGTACCATCCAACAGAGAGAGGGGCTCAGTGACACAAACTGACCTGCCTGATAAGCCAGTAGAAGAAGATACTGAGGATGAGGCATTTTTTCTAAATAAGGATATTCCTGCCCAGCATCTTTTGGCACTTCTTCAGAAAGATATTGACATGCCAAGCAGCAGTAGCAGTGCGGTTTCCTCAGTCTCTGAGCCCTCTGTGAAAGATACTGCCTCTTTTGGCAATGAGGACAAAGTGTGTAAAGCAGGGTTTGACCAAAGCATGGTCATAAGAGAAGGCCCTCCAGGTGAAGCTTCTCTTTCCCCGCAGCAGACACAACGACTTGACAAAGAGTCATACCCTGACCAATCACCAACATTGTCCTCTGAGGTCTGTAACATCACCATGGGGTCTCGCAGCACTAAACCTGATGACACTAGTGAGGTGTTGCACAGAGAGCTTCTGTCCGAAGTTGAGAGGGACAGCAGCCACAAAGCTGAATTTAAAATCCAACAGCGGAAAAGTCCTACAACAACCAGACTATGTCTCACACCACATCCCACTGGTACGTCTGAAGGCAAGCCAAGTATTACCAGAACTAATCTGAGTTATGTGCCATGGACAGGGCCACTTTCAGCAGGTGTTGATCGGCTTCACAGAGAACAAGACCTCTGGTCCTCTGGAAATCAAACAGGGATTGATGGGTCTTACCTGGGGTTTCTTCCACAATCTCAGTCAACTCCAGGGGTTTTTAAGGCCCCACCCAGATCCAGTGCCAAGGCTAAAGTAGGGCAACTTTCTGCCATAGAATCTAATGAAGAGAACTCATATCAGTCAAACATGGGCATCTCTCCACAGCCAACCGTTCCTGTGGCTGATGTCCATCACCAAGACGCAATGAATCAAATCCAAGAGGAGGGTTGTTCTGCAAAAGTCCAGTCTCTCCCAAGTCTCAACTATATGCAGAAAGTCGATGCTTGGAGGGCAAATCAGAGTTCAGGCAAGACTTCACTATTTGATAGTTTGGCACTCCAAGGATTTTCTGGCACGTCTCCTAAAAAGAAAGCTTACGATGCAGTATCTGACTCACTGAATCGCATCCTGACTCAGCAGGCAAGGAGTTTACAAAAACCTACTGTTTCAAGTGCTGCCAGTCAGAACCTCACACAGAGCTCCTCCACGGCTCCCTCTGACTCATCTTCTCCAAAAAGAGGGGAGGCGGTGGGCAGTGCTCCAAGTGAACAGGATAACGCTGGGTCTGCGACAAGACCATCTGTGTCACCCTTTGTCAGGTCACAGTCACACTCCTCTCTTAGCACTGTTGTCATGTCAGCACAGAAAGATCAGCAGAAAGAAATACCTGCAGAAAGGGAGAATATTCAGACTCAAGAGGATGTCCATGATCAGCCAAGTTACACAGTTCAACCCTTACCTCGTATGAGCCTCAGTCAGTTCAGTGATGTTTCACTGGATCAAGATTTGACACTGTCATGTTCCCAAGATAGTTGCAACAGTGGACTTAAATATGGAACTTCCATTGGAGCGTCTTCTGTTGTCAGCCTGGAGGTCGATAACTATGCCCCGTACTGGACTTCAAAACTGTCAACGCCACCGCCTTTACCCAGGCTGCGTGAAATCAACATTGAGGATCGAATTCCAGTAAGTATATTATTTCTTTACAATTGTTTTAAAAATATGTGCAGGACTGAGAATTGTATTAATATGTGGTAATGCAGATAGAGTTTTCAGCAGAAAAATACTGCCAAATATTTTGTTTATTTTATCCAGCACTGTATTCAGAATTTGTACTACTGAGTCTGATAATTGTTTGTTTTTCCTGCAGTTGTATCTTCATAACCTGGGTATTGACCAATCTCCCTCAACAATCTTAACTCCATTTGCACCCAAAGGGCCAATCAGAGAGCCTGAATTCTCTCCTACTGACTTCTGTACACTTAAAGGATCAATTGGAACTCCAACCAAGAGCACTCAACTCTCCGAAGGTACCTGAAAAACTCACTCTATTTAGAGAAAATATAACTAACACTTCAAAAGCAAGACTTTCAAAATATCCTATATAAACCATCAAGTATTACGTGTGACCATCCACTTGAAATTAGATGGGTCTGTTGAGCTTAGAATCAAAGATCCAGTAGAGAATCTACAGGCTTGCTCAGTGTACAAATGTACACATTGAAAGGTTAAAGCATGTTGTAACTTTAATATAGTATTGAAGAGGAAATTAAGTATAAAATAAATGTTTCCACCACCATGTAAAATCATGCATTTTCAAAAGGGGTGTACGAGTTGGTAAATGTTTTTATTACTCACACTGAAACAATATGGTTGATTTATCAAACAAATGCTCTTATTTTGTTTTTTCAGGTGACAGTCCCCATAAAGGAGAATTTTCCAGGTGCAGCATTCTGTCAGTGGACTCTAGTATATCCATACCGTTGAGCCTGGACAGTCTTGGTCCAGGTGTACCTGTGCCAGAGCGAACCAGGCAGGCTTCACCTCCTTTACAAACAGAAACTATCCAGATTGAACGCACACTGGAACCCTCTTCCCGACCTGATGAGGACTCTTTTCCTTCGACCCAGCAACAATTTATGGACAGCAGCTTAACGAGTAGCCAGAGTACCATCCAGCCCGGGGACAGGTTTTGCTCTGATCCCTCGTTGACTATAAAGCCTGGGAGTGGGCATAGAGATTTGGAGTCACCCTTGCAAACGAGCGGCAGTTTGGAGCAAAACACAGAAGATTCTATTGTTAGCTCCAATGCCTTGTTGGAGATACGTAAACTTCTCTTCCAGGCAGGGAACGTGATATCAGCCAGGTCTTCTGTGACTTCCTCCGCTTCTGCTGCAGTGCCACATCTGCTGTCTGATGATGATCTCTTCCTCTCACTGAGGAAGAAATCCAGCAGACTCCAGAACTCTTCATTCTCCTCTGCCTCTGCTACGGAAGATCCCAAAACTCGATCCGCCGTGTTGTGGGTCAGGTCCTCCTCCGACTCCATGTTGACCTCAGAGAGACCCAGAGAAAGCTCTATTGGAAGAGAGAGTATGACTTCATCGGTGCAACAAAATTATCCATCCATGCAAGCTCTTTTCACTGCACAGGCATCAGGTGCAGACAGAAGGCCTCAATATAGTGCTGTTAGTAGAGGCACAGGCTCTCCCCTTATACTCTCCCAATCAGCCTGTCGTGCAGAGCCTGAGGGCTGCAGTGCTGCTCCCCCTGACAGCAAAGTGCCTCCACAGCCACCAGTCATCAAGCCATCACCAGTTTTAAGTACACAACAGCCCATATCTACTTCAACAGACACAGTAGGTGTCATAGAGGAGGAAAAACAGACAGCACTCGAAGTTCCTGTTCAGAGCAGCTCCTCCTCACCAGTCCTCGAGGACAGTGACCAAGGAGTGATCAGTGATGGGAGCAGTGAGAGCTCTCTGGCAGTCAGAGTGGCCAAGTTACTGCAGAGTGAATCTCCAGCCACCATGGTGTCCAGTACACCCAGCATCACTGACCATGAGGAGAGCAAAGCCAGAGGTAAGAGGATTCACATGTTATTAAAGTTTTACAACCTGATCATGACTAATACTTTTAATGGTGTAAGAAAATCTAAATCAAAATAAACATTTTAAACCACTCTTAAGGCATAATTTACTTTCCTCTGGTCCATCCTTCCACTTGGGTGGTTGCTAAGAATGTTTCAAAAAAATTAATTAACCATTCATCCACTGAGTCTGTTTCTTTCATCACACACAACCCTGTTGAGCACATGAACAGCTGTGTGCATTGCACAACACCTTCCTCCTTTTTCTCCACGAGTTAGAAAAACTATCACAGCACAACAGTGTTCTGACATACTATAAGCTTACATAAGATTAAAGGTTTCTGTGTTGCAGAGTGGATTAAACTGAAGATTTCCGGACAGCAGTGTGAGGCTCTGGAGTTGGACAAAGAAGACAGAAAGCGGATTGAAGAGATCAAGAGAGAGCTGCTGTTGAAAAACCCCTTTAAGGTAAACCACTGATAAAAAAAATCTATATCCTTAAACTTTAAATAATAATAAAATTTAATTTCTAAAATTTGTAAAGCATTGTAAGTTTAACTTATATGTAAATATTGGGGAAATAATGAAGGAAAAAATGTGTCATTTGATGTCTGCCCTCACCCTCTGGACAGCAGAGGTCTCATGCTTAAGGTAAGCAGCATGTTGCAGGCATGGTGAGTGAACAGATTGTGTGCTAAAGGATTTACTTGTTTGTGGTGGATTGAAAATTCACAGCATAAAAAAATAGGATTTTGTTTTGTCCCATTGTTTGACATGGACCTCTTGTGTTTTGTGTTTTTTTTTTCAGAGTCAGGGGAGCACAGATACAGAGAGTAGTGCAGCATCCAGTCTTAGAATCCGTAGTGGACAGGATCTTCCTCGGCAAGCTGAGACCTTCACTGCCTCCAGTGTTGCCAACAATGAGCCATCCCAACCACTGCAGGGCGTTGGCTCAGAACTCTCCAACTCAGACATGAAACTTCATCCAGATCTAGAGGCTCAAATTCGTGAAATTGCTGCCAAAGAAGGGGTACCACTCCCTAGGACAAACCCTAAGGCCCTGACATCAATCACAATTGCCACCCGCAGGCGCTCTACCTCCCCTTCTCCTTCCACGTCACCTGCACCTCCTGTCAGTCCAGCACCAGAGCTGCTCCACCTGGCTGAACTCACCACAGGAGCAGTCAAACTTCCTAAAACTACCAGGCAACATCCCCAAGTCATAGATGCAGAAAATGAATCAACCAGGGTGCCAGACTCTGTGTTTAATTCAAGCCAAAATCTGACTTCTCAGTCAGCCTCAGGAAAGCAGAAGAGGCATGATGCTGTAGGAGGCCAATCTGAAGACCCTTTCCCACCCTCACAGGATTTAGGCAGAGAAAATGTAATTGTGAAGGAGGATGGAACACAGTCTTTAAGAGGAGATAATGTGTTAATCACCCAGGACATGTCTGTGTCTGGTGTTGATCATGTAGCTAAACAGGCCACACGTTCATCCACATCAGAATCCTCAGTCAGGACAGGTCATGTCTCACATGTCCATGTCACTCTGTCCCCCAAAGCCACCAATCAGAGCTTGGCCACTCACGCTGAAGCTGTATCGGGCCGGCCACATGAAAAATTTGTCTCCCTCAGACATTCCTCTTCTATTGCCAGCAGTCCAGACGAAGGTGTTGGGTTGTCCAGTCCACCAGAGTGGTACGACACCAGAGAGCCAAAAAGACAGCGGGGACCTGAAATGGCAGAGACCTCCACCCTGTTCAAAACCACTGTGCCTCAGGGTAGGATGACCTCCACATCCACACATTCCTTGACAGTGTGTCACAGAGTTGTTGTGTCACCAAGACCCACAAACACTGAAACAGCAGGTAGGCTTGTTGATGTATCCTAAGAAGTTATTATCAGAATGATTTGTGGTAGGTTATGACGTTCCTTCTAACCTTACAGCAGTGCCAGTTCTGTTGCCATATAAACCCTGTGGCAGTGAGGAGCTCTTCTACATCCCTCAAACAGAAGCTGACGTTTCCTCCACTGACCCTTCCGACACGACCATGGAGAGCTCCCACACAGGTACATTAGTCCTAAATGTAATTTTTCGTAATTTATATTTACTGCCTTTCCATTACAAAAACACTCAAACATACACTCAAAGTTTTAGCTATCCTCTTCTCCTTGTGACTCATTCAGTTGTCCATCCTTGTATCTTGTCAGTAAGCTGTATCAATCTGACACTTCTCCCATTTAAAACATTATTTGAGGTTATATCCTAGGAGATAACAGTTAAATCATCAAAACTTGGAGCAGATATCAATTCTCTTTTAAGGCAATATATCCGGTCATATTAAGCACAGCACTAAACATGTCCTAGGTACCTCAAAGCCCTAGCAAACCATTTGACAGTAACCATTTAAGTGTAAATGGTAAGTTTTATTGAGCTGCTTGGATCACACTCAACGCTGTTTGCAATTCATGAAAAACTTTAGTAATAATAGTTTTAAATAAGAATAGTTTATAAAAATGAAAAATATTTAATAAGAACAAGCATAAGTCCCGGAACCACAAGCACATGAAAAATATATGCACTGAAGAAGAGACAAATTGGTTTTAGAAAATACCAGCTTTTCCAAATGGTGAGTAAAGAAGTTAGTAAAATTAAGGAATTCTGTAATTCAGACGATTAAATTGTCATTTGAATGAGAAAGCTTTGCTCTCATTCCCCCCTGTGCCTGTATGGGCAGCAGCTGGTCCCTTGTAACCTACACCAGGCAGTTCATAAATTATTCATGTTCAGGGGCTGAGTGAGACAAAGGCAGAGCTGGGGCCACGGCAGAGAGACGGAGGGAGAGAGAGGGACTGTAGACTGCCTTTCAACGTCTTCTGTTTATTTCTGAAAATTAGGGATTTTGTTTTCTTTTCAGCAGTGTTATTCATCTTTCATCTCAGAAATTCCAGATAATCTTGGTTTAACCTTCTCTGAGGAGCATTTATTATGAGGTAACAAGCCTCTTTTTAAAACTCTGACTAGGCTCAGATGACGCTGTACCCCCACGCTTCAGCAGTGAGGTCCTCGGGCACCAAGACACTGGGTTGGACCGTGGAGTCACCATCAGACACTCAGAGGGCATCTACAGCAAGAGGAGGAAAACTGCTACCTTCAAAATGCAAGGGCTGGAACACAGAGGTGAGCTGAACACACAGAAACTGCAAAATACAAACTTAATTGTGTCAGCTATAATATAATCATAATTGAGACCAGATTAATTGTAAAGTAATGATAAATCTTTTATTTCTTATAAGTTTTATAGAAGAAATATCAACATGCGATGGGGAACACTTACTGCTTCTGTAAAACATACATAAAGCTCAAAAAAGAAAGATCTCAATCACAGGGCCAAATTAATCAGAACTCCTCTCTTATCATAGGTGTTTCTGTACCAGCAGATGGACTCTCACAAACAGGTGTGACTCCAAAGC
>JAOWBC010000248.1:1058423-1071929 GCA_028566105.1 Hypoplectrus providencianus
ACACACACACACACACACACACACACACACACAGAGTTGTGCTGTTCTGTCTGTCGGATTACGACACAGATGACTTGACAGTTTTGTTCTATATTTGGGTTCTCAGTGAGCAGAAAGGAGAAAGACAGTGACAGTGACAGACATATGTCTAAAGTTTGATCTATTTTCACCGTAGCAGAAATACTTTTATGTTGATAATTATATTAGGCTTTATTTAAACAATGTATAGTGTATGGCCTAAATGCATTAATGGCATGTCCATCTTCACATTTTCTAATTTAACCATGCACAATCTGGGCACAAAGTAATGGGCAATGGGTTTGTATTAAGTCTCTTAATTAGTTAGATGGGGCGTGAGATGAATTAAACCAATGAGAGTGTAATCTCATATTCCTTTTAAAAGCCCAATGTGTCTGCATCTGAGCACTGCTGTTCATAAAGAGAAAAATCCCTCCTCTACCTCCAGACACTTCATATCAATATATCACCAATAGCCTGTTTAAATGAGGAGCAATGTGTGCGTGGGGGAGTGTTTGTTCGTTGTAAACTTATGTATGCGAAAGTCGATTTACGTCTTACTTTCTGAATTATGACCTTCAACGGTGTGAAAATACTGTACCATGAACTTTAGACCAGGTTTTCATTGATCATAGCTTTCTGCTGAATCTAGATAGCAATGCAATGTGTCCGACTTTGCCCATTTTTTGACCACACGCACAGATTTAATGACATTTTGTCCCTACACAGGGTCGATACAGGGTCAAAAAGTTTCGCCTCACTGTTCACAACCATCAAGTATTGGTTGAAGATGTATTCATTTTATTTTAGTTTACTATAAAGATTCTATTCTTCAAAGCAGGCAAGAGAGGTCGACATGTTATGAAGAAGAAGCATGTCCCAATTGGATGCATACTACATGCTAAAGTACCGTCTTTGTAGTTAACGTACAGACTAAGAGAAAGAAAAGTTTGGAATGCAGCTTGAGTCTCTTCCAGCTGCCTGATCCGAAAACCAGAGGGTGGAAAAACAATCTGCTCATTTGTGATCTCATAAAATATGCCAGATTCCTGGAGGTGAGACACTTGGCTTTTCATTTTGAAAATCATTCTCACCTCCCTACAGCGAGCGCAAATGTCTGCAACGTGGTGCTCATGAGACACTCTGAGCTGTCGGAGGGCATCAGCGTGCTCGACGACAACGGGAACGTGGTGGGAACGTCGAAGGTGGCTGCCAGGCATGTATGTTGCTTTTTATCTCATGATGTGAATCCTCCAGGTGCAGTCAAAGTGTTTCTGAATGCTTCTGTAATTGGTTAGGTAATTAATTTACCTTGTGTGATATAATTTAAGTGTTTATTTTCCTTCTTTAAATGTCTCTTTGTCTGTCTTATTTTTTCTGACAGGCACTTTTTGAAACGGCTCTGACCAGAGTGGTCCTACCCATGCCAATCCTGGTGCTCCCTCCCATCATCATGTCTGTGCTGGAAAAGTAAGAGACATCTTTGCATATATATATATATATAAAACAACAACAAATCTTCAGATTCTCATTATGTGCAAAGCATCCTGGGAACATAGGAAGGGTAATTGTCTGCCTCATCCTGTTTATTTACCACTCGATTTTTCCCACTGGATATATACATCAAAAAGGGGACACATATTAATAAGAACAACAACACTGAGAGAAATAGTAATTAATCCACAAAAAATGTATAAACATGTACATTCATAAATTCATAAAATAACATATACAGAGGAACAGAGAGGGAAATGATAAGGTTGGTGGTAGTGATAAGGGGGGAAATTAAGAAATAGTAAACTAACTAACTAAACTAATTATCTATAAATAAATTAATAAATGATTAAAAGTATATATGGAGAAGCCTGGCACGGCTAGACAGATATTTAATCCATTTCCACTGGGTTTGAGTTTCTGTAGGTGGCGCCCTTTTCTTTGTGACTTCTGTCTATTTCAAACACTAAAGCTACTGCACGCCTTCGTTATATCAGAAGCATTTTTTTTTTACAGGAAAATAACAACAGGCTCATACTGAATCATTGTTTGATTCATTCTGTGAGAAATGTTGCTAATTAAAAATGTTAATTAAAACTGTAATGAATGTGGTAAAGTCTTTAGTTTGCTAATATAATGCACAGTAGAAAATAATTAAAATGCATGAACGTCTTGTTAATTTAGACATTATTAATAAAATCCTGTTGTCATAAACTTAAATAAGTCTCAGATAATTTCATCCTCAGAGCCGCAGTCGATGAACCTTCTCCGCCGCTGAGATTCAGCGTTGTGTGATATGACTGTAATGATGTCTTAATGATGCAATGTGTTTATACGGACGTCCCGTGATCGATGGCCTCGCTGTGCCTGCGGTGTGTCGAGGAATGCAGCCATCTTTGTAAATCCTTGACAGCACTTGTCCCGACCGCTCCGAGCAGGCGGGCTCAGACAGCGGGGCCGGCTGCCCAGGTGTGTTTGGGATTCCTGGCAGCTGCATGACTGAACGGGAAGAGAGAGAGAGAGAGGGAGTGTATGTGAGTGTGAGCTGTGAGGTGGACTTTGGCTCAGCTATCCTCTATGTCAGCTTGCCTTCACTTGCTCTCAATGGAGCGAGAACAAGGGGACAGAGACGGGTCCCTGCGCGGCCCCTTCATGATGGATTACACTGCTGAGAGCAGATTTGGGGCAGGCACAGCAGGTTCTGTTCTTCATGTGCTTTGTTAGCTCAAGTGGCTACAGACCAATGAGTGTATTCAGGGTTTAAGATAACTAGTTGTAGAGAAGTACTCAGATCCTTTATTTCAGTAAAAAGAGTGATACCAGAGTGTCACTGTATCATAGAGGCTGCATGATTATTGTGGTACTCACTCATTGGTTTGTGGAGTCTGGTTTGAAGCCTGGAGTTTAGCATTTTGTCCATCAACATGTTTTTTTTTTTGTGCAGGACAGATCGGGTGTGGGAAAGATGCTACATCATCAGCTAACGCCTCTCTAGCTAGCTTTGTGAGCAAAGTGAACAGCTGATTCCTTTGAGTGTCTTTTAGTCCACCTGAAAACTGAAGAGAGTTTTTAACAACCAAAAGTTCCAGTGAATTAGAAAAACACACTTCAAGGCTAAAAGGATGAAAACACACTGTCATCTCTGGCAGAGACTTGTCAATCATACAGTAGCACCAACCCAAAGCATGTCCTTATTTATGCTTTATCCTTTTCTCTTTTTTTAACTCTAAAAAACAGCTACAGAATTGAAACAAAAGCTTCTTCCGCTGCTGACAAAGAAACGCCTCTGGCTTGTATTTATTCCGTTGCTTTTTCTTGTTCATCATCACCCCCATCTCGTCATGAGGTGTTTGTTTAGTGTTGAACTTGCAAACCTGCTTTACAATTTAATTGTTCCCATTCACATCGTTCTGTATAGAGTACTGAACTGATCAAGTGATGAAAAGATGTTTAAAAAGCATTTTATTACTTCTTTATTTCATCACATCATTTTGAGGCTTTCGTGCAAACAGAATTCTATCAAGCAACCTAGATAAACATGTTTTTATACTTTTGGTCAGGAGAACACACTGTGTCATGTACTACATCTGCTACTGCTTGTAAAATGTATAAATGTCGGTTTGTTGTAATCGTTCAGTGGCAAAGTGTGATATCTGTGTTTGACACAACACAAGTCAGCAGGGATATTCTATTAATTGGTCTTCTCGTGGCGACAGGGAGGCTCATTCACGCTGTCAGAGGTTCATGTGAACAGTTAAACCTGGGTAAGACCTCAACCCGACCATGGCTACGAGCCAGGTGCCTTCAGACGCAGCCAGTACTGTCATTAATTAAGAATAATATCAAGTTTTCCCCTGATTTTAGGGTTTTTAAACTTCTGCCCAAACCTTCCCTCATCACTCTCATTCCTTCTAACTTTTCTCCCATTGACTTTTCTTTTTGTAACCCAGTTGTAAGATGTGTATCTGCACGCTCAGTGTGTGTGTGTGTGTGTGTGTGTGTGTGTGTGTGTAGCCTAATTAAACCATGGCAGCCATATGTGTTAATGAGCTCCCTCATTAGGCAGTAGCTCTCCTCGTTATGTGGAGAGGCGTCGCTCGTGGAGGAGAGATGGAGCGGCTCTTTCTCAAGCTCCTGCTGAGTTCACTGTCCCACACTGAAGAGGGGATTATCCTACGGAGGGCAGCGGGGAGGGAGGAGGAGGGATACGGGCTGACACGAGAAAATTTATTTCTGGAGATAGATCTTTAAATGGCCTTACAGTGTTTTGTTATGATGAGGAAAACAATTATTGTAACTGTATGTAATGGGTAAATAGGTTTTTTTAATACTGTTAAATAAATCTCAACCCTTAAAAATATATTTTAAGTTAGAGGTATAATGTTGTTAGCCTCATAGCATCATTGACCAAGTCATATTTTAGGATGTTTGGAAAAGGTACCAGGCAATAACTTTTTATTTATACTAAACTTAAAGAAAAAATGACTTAGCAGTTATAGCAGTTATGCTATGAGGCTAATGATACGTAACTTCTCTTTTTGTTTAAAAAGTTTCCAACAGTTTTAATTGTCATAGAAAGGTGATTTCTGCCACCTGGTTGTCATCAGTGGCTTTATATGACGTTTTGTCTCTGTCAGGATGCAGTTGTGTCAGAAGGTGTCATAAATTTACTCTTTATCCAGTTTAAGCCACATTTGTTAGTAGACCTTTTCGAATTTTAAACTCTACATTTTCTTCGTGTGAAGGTTTTAGTTATCGGATTTTTGTATCTTAAGTTATTAGAGAAACAAACAGAACAAACACTCCATGAATTACGGCTTGCAGTCCCTCTGGGGGGTCCCACACAGAATTTCAATGTGAAACTTCTACATTTACTGGTAACTGGTTTGTTTTGGAGAGGAAGAGACCTCTGCTATTGCTTGTACTCTTCTCGAAAGAAACCTACCAAACAATAAAGCCTGAAGGAGTCATACTGGGAGAAGCTGACTGCAAGGACACTTTAGTGGTTGAGACAAGAATTCCCATAATCCCTCACAGCTCCACAGTGTCCCCATACTCCATATTTTATATTATTGCTTTTAATTGTGATTTATCACTTCAACTTCTCTCTCTCTACCATGTAATATAATGTGTTTATTCCCTCTAAAATATGTAAAATAACAGTGTCTTTCTACCTTCTGTGTCCCACCAGGCTCCCTCTCCTGCAGAGGCAGCGGAGGCTCGTCCTGCCCGTCCACAGCCTGGTGTGCCTCGCTGCCTTCGGCCTGGCTCTGCCTCTCGCTATCAGTCTCTTCCCACAGATGTCCGAGGTAGGCCATTCTCCCAAAAATACCTTCATAATCTAAGATACAATAAAAAAATCATGCAGAAGTGCACTAAAGTGGGACCTCTGACACTGCTTTCTGATGTTGATGTTTAAGTTTCTATGGGTGTTACATCCTTTCCTTCTGTCTGCTAGGAGGAGAGAGAGCAGAGAGAGGTGCTAGATGACTGTAAATGTGTAAGCTTTCATTAACTGCAAATAGGTTTTACCAGTATTGCTTGGAAAATGTAAATTATGTCCAATGCAGTGCAGTTAATTCTTAAAGAAGAATCAATGGGATAATAACAAATATTTACGGCAGCTTTAAGGAACTTTCGCTTGGTGTTGATTCTGGCGGCACCTGTGGACAAACGTGGTAGCGTCTTCATGAGCTGACAATAAAAAACAGAAAGAAATGATTTGCAAATGTGCAACCTGCATTTCAAGATAGAAGAGATAGTTAATGTTTAAACTGGGAAACTTGTCTCTCAATTACTCCAGTTCTCTGCAACTGTTGAACCAAGATAGACTGAGATGTGGTTTTGTTTTTGTTCTTTAGTCTATTCTTCTTTAACGCTCCTTGGGAAATGTTTATTACTACAACTCCAACTATGGTAGAGTATCTTCTCATTGGTGGTCTTGTGTTTTAACATAGCTTATATGGAGGTGTTCGTATTAAGCCCAGGTAAAAACTTATAAATTATAAGTGACAGTGATACAGAGAGCTCATAGTGTTGTTTTGTTGTCTTCCTCGCTGTGTCAAATATCTGCTTTGCTGCCATGACTCAGTTTGTCTCAATGACTGATGTTGATGACCGGAGTCTCCTGACCTCTTTATAGTTCCCCATTGAGCTTTACAGGGGCTCTCTCCTAATGAGGCGTAGCCCTCTGAGACTTAACCCGCTCTGTTATGATGTGCCCGGAGTCTTTTGCCTTCATTCAGCGATGCCATCCAGGCTCGCGGGCTGATATCTAACTTTAGCCTCAGTATGTGTCATTCTACTCATTAAACGGCTACGCTGTGGTTTGTTTTTCGCTCCGTCTCTCTCTCTCTCTTTGTCTTCTCTCTGCCAAATGACTTGCTGACACAAGCCAACCAGCTCTGGCTTTAAAATGTTTAGGATTTAATTACCACTGGAAATAGCTCAGACAGCCATATGGCAAAAAACTTCAGACATATGTGCCGCCAACAGTCCTGTGAAAAGCTGCCTCCCGTTCCACGAGGGGCCTGTTTTTCTCTCACAAGTCCTTTTTGCACTTTCGCGAAGATAGCAGATGAAGAAAAAAAAAAACGAACTCCCCAAAAAGCAACGTGAATGCCCTGCTCCCCTGGACCCCCTGCCTACTCAATTTGTCCCACTTCCCCATTTCACACCTACCAAGATGTCTGATTAGGATTCAGCCTCCAACTCCAACAGCCATCTGTCTCTGGTTCAAATATTAGGAGATGCAAGCCTCAAATTAGACTTTAATCTGCCAAATTGGCTCTTTTTGCACATTAGCAGTAAATACTGAACATTTAAAGCCTTTTAGAATTATTAACTTCCAAATGAAAGTGTTTCATAGCGTCAGCGGCTCGTGTAGATGATCATGATGCATCTACAGCACGCAGTATGTAAACATCTTATATCCGACAGCTTGTCACAAGTATTTCTGTTTGCACCGTTGACCTTTTTGTTTCGGCTTTGATTCCCACAGATCAGCGTGAATCAGCTCGAGCCGGAGATCGCCATGGCAACAGATTGTAAGACTGTGACATACAATAAAGGCCTGTGAGTGATTTCTGCTGCCGGACACGTGAAGACAGGAACGCCGCTCCAACGGGCACCTTCACAATGTACTGGTACTGACGAAAACTGTGATGTATACATGATTAATTGATGTCTCGTTAACAATCCACACATGATGATACTGTGATACTTTTAAGGCTTTAAATTTTGGGATAGTTTTATATTTAAATGTTTTCCTTGCCATCATTATTTTGAGCACAACCTCATCTATATGAGCTGATAATTAATTATTCACTTTTACTTCCTGGATCAACATGTTGAGCCCAAAGCAAACATAAAAAAACAACAAAAAATTAGATTTGGAAAATTATGTTATTACTTTGAAAGCACATTAATGCTCGATTAGTCATGCTGCAAAAGTAAATACAGTTTCAAAAATATGACATATAAGAGGTGAAATGAGGATAGCATCTAGTCCTATATGCTTATTCTAAATAGATTTGACCTTATCTCTGGTTTTACTTGGCTGATCATCATCAAACAAAAACTGACACGGAGTTTCATGTTGCTTGTTCACGTTCATCAGATATCAGTTCCTCTCTGTGCTTTTTCACTTTACAGCCAAGTTCAATTTTTCTTTTTAAACACTTTTGAACAGTTTTGGTTACAGACTGTTACAGACTGTTTCTTCACCTAACTCACTTAATTTTTTTAAGTGTGAGACCAATAACACAACAAAGTTTCATTCGCCAGATAAGTAAATTTACTGTAAATATTGCAGTAATATTTTTACCCTGATCTCCTTTGACCACAACAAGTGTGACATCCTTTGTTATTTCCCCTCATAATGCTGCCAGAGAATAAGTTATGGTGAACTTGGCCGTGTCATCCAGAGAACAATTTGTTTACACAGAAATGTTGTTTACAAGATAATAATGATTGTTAATAAGCCTTGAAGACATTTTGTGATATAGTAAAACATACATATTGATACCTAACGGTTATTACTGTCATAGGACAGACACTTTCCAAAGAAATGTCGATGAAGTATTTTTTATACACTGTATATACAGAATAGCTGACTGAATGTATGGATAAAAAAATACACCAAAACATTGAAAATACAGATAAAAGAAAAAAATCTGTTTTGAGTTATCAATACTGCATTCTCTTATTATTTAGCCATTTAATAACAGACTATAATACCAACCCTACATAGTTTATGGCACATTTATCAAGTTGGCAAAGACAAAAACTGCTGCCTTCAGAACTGCAAAGTAACAAGTATGTGCCTTTAAAACTCATAACTGAACTGTGTTAAGATTTCAAAGTATCTACTTTGAAATCATGTATTTGCAATTTTTTTAAATATGTTCTGAAAACATCATTATTTAGTCGTTTAACACCAATAACAATATTAACATTTGCTTCTTTCAACTGTAATCAGTCATTAATGTACTAATTTAATACACAGAGGGTTTTAGTTTGATGCCATGTAAATGTCATGTTTTAAGATATTTACTTTCTCTTCCATTCCAATTTCTGTAATCAATCTAAGTTAATACTGTTTATACAAGCATAAAAAATCATTCAGTTCTTTAAGTCTTAAAGTTGTTTTCTGAAAGCACTGTTGTTGAAATGCTGCTTATGTTTTTGCACTTGATTTCTATAAATTTCTTATCTTCAGGTACCTTCTCTCGTCATGATCTGTGTGGTTATTGTGTTTGTGAAGGAACGCAGCCTGCTGAGTAATAATAACAATGGTAATCTAACATGAAGCCACATGCAGGATCGGCCGAGGAGGCTTTACGTTGTGGCACAAAACCTGCTGAGACAAATAACAATTTATTAAACATACTGGGGATGGATTTAACTTCTCAGATGTTTACTGTTGTAATCTGATAAATGTATTTTATCTAGTTCTGCTTAAAGAGAATATTTGTAGTTTTACAATGGATGCTTCCCTTTACTTTTTTTTTTTTTAATAAATTAGCTTGTAAATTATTATTATTGTACTTTCAAAAACTATTTTTCTTTTTTATGTATGGATATCTCAGTTATTTCTTCTGTTATAACAAATCAGCAAAATATCTCAGATAAACAGTCAGACATTTAAAAATTATACATAACTATATTTTTTTTTCAGCACACTTTAATTGTTCGTGTCAGAAGTGTATGCAAATATCTCTAATTAGGGCGTTTAAGTGATTTCAGTCACAATCCGCGGTCAGCAGAATCCAACTGTTTTGTCAGTTATTTTGAAAACCATTCAAAATGACAGTCTTTGTTTTGCAGTAATGAGGCTGTAATTTGTAATTCAGCGTGCTGCTCGACTGAAACTGATGCAATCTGACAACTGTGACTTCGCTGCATGATTTATCACTCAACATGCAATTTTATAACCAACAATAAAACACGTGTAATACGTGGGTATAGCTGAGAAAATAGAAGGCTCCTCTCATGTCACAGAAAACAACTAATCAGGCAATAATGATTAAAATCAGTTGAGATCTGTGACACCTCTGCGGCGGCGGGGATGTGCCGCCTCCTTCCCCCACCTCGCAGCACTCTGCCCCTCCGGAGGGACTCTTGTTTTTCATGCTAGATTCCTGCTCTCACCCTCAGCTTCTCCTCTCTGCTGACTCAAGCAACAGGAGACGTGGCGTTTAGGGAGACGCTCGTGATTCTTCCTCTTAATTGTTTTCCTAACAGACAAATGAGAGGTGCGGCTCTCGTTAATCGTGCTGACCTTCTGCCTGACTGAGACGTGATTGGCCCTAAGCACACCTGCTTGTCAAGAAAAAAAAAAGTACTCCAGTCAGCTACTGTACTGGTTAAAACAACCTTTTCATGGTGTTTATTTGGACAATAAGGAATCTCCTATCCTGTGTATTTGCACCTGCAGTCAGTATAGGATATCCTGGCTCTCAAAACAAAACATGTGGCCCCTTTTGCATCTGCAGCTGTTTGTGAAAAAGGTGAGACTCCTGCAGTGTCGTTCAGCTCCCCGCCTCCCCCCTCTGTTCCTCCCTGTCTCTCTGTTTCTTGGCTTACAAAACAAAACATCAAGGTCAGACGTCAGGGCTCATCTCTAAAGCCTCGGGGTCATTAGGAGGAGATTCCTTCCGTTTCTTTTGACAGGTGATTACTGAGGCCTTTTGGTGAAAGGGCCGCCGCACAATAGTAACTACTTTCCCCCCTTTTTTTTGCTGCCACTGGATGGGAATTATTTCTGTCCTCCTTCAGAGGAAATACCAGATCGGTAACACACCTGACACCTGTGCAACTGTCCTGCAACATTCCTCAGTCTCTGTCAGTGGATCTCAAACCAAGAGGCTAAGTGTCATGAAATCACTACACCATAGTAGTTTGTCCTTATTATTGTGGGAATTGATATTTTAGCTCTTTCTGACAACCTGAACATGTAATATCCTTCTTTGGTTGAACTGTTCTGCACCTCATGTGTCCCAGTGGCCTGAGCATCTGCAGCTTTTCATTCCAATCAGACACTGCAGCAGCATGTTTCACACTGATTTGCACATTCAGCCAAAGGAGGAACTCATGAGCAGAACCTGCAGCTGTAAGGTTGTTTGGAATGAAAGCCTGCAGAATCCAGCCTGGTTGACGTGAAGTATACGGTGAGATCAAAATTGCACAAAAACATTTGATTTCACATGAGAGAAATAGGTTTTTATTTTTATTTCTAAAACATCTTTTTGTAATTACATGTTTTGCTTGAAAAGTATGCTTTTTAATATATGTTTTATACTACACACGGTGCGTAATGAAGCCTGCGACAAATGGAGATGTCATCTGTCAACCCGCACTGACAAATGTGGCGTGGAAACAAGAAGCACAAAGCTGCGAACTCGCCCCAAACGCTGGAGGTCTCTGCAGCTCCTCGTCTGTCCCAGAGTCACGCACAGCTGGCCGTGAAACGCCTCTCTGTGCAGCAGCTTCATTAGAAATCAGAACAAGGCAAAGCCACCAGGAGAAAAAACGATCACGTTGCAAATGTGGATCTTCCGCAACACATGGTTCATTTCCTGTTTTGTTCTTCTGGGCCGTCACCAGCTTCTTCTCTGACTCGCTGGGTGGAAGAAAAGTGTGTGACAACGTGTTCTCGTCGTTGAGGAGAAATTTAAATTAACATGGTACACAGGTGGCGGAGTGGGTGGGGTGAGCAATGAGGTGTTAATGACCTAAGCAGGTGGTAAAAACAGCTTTAATGAAACAAATATCCTCTTTCAAAAACAACCTTTATAAGTGGCCTATGTACAATATTAAAAAAAAAAAACAGACTGTGATAGAGGTTGACGTTGTTTCTCTTCGTCTTTGGTCGTCACACACCAAAGATCTTTAAATCATAGAAGGATCTCTCCTCATTGGAGACATTGAGGATGGATGTCATTGAATCAGATGATCTTCCAGTGTCACTGAGTGTAGCACCTTGATGCAGAGATGTGCGGTGATCACATATTTAGTCCTTCCTCTAATGTGTCTAATCATACTTAATAATATTACATAATAAATAGTGTTGGTCCTCTGATGCGTCAGAATTGGACGCAGGGTTTTAGGGCAGCATTGTTGGTTGGTTGGACCACGGATTTTAGTCCTCTGAGGTCACGTCTATGTCCTCAGAGCTGGACTGCTTGGTGGCGATGCGCCATCTGTTGATGTGGTGGTTTCCCTTCTTCTTCTGCTGGCTTTCTGGTCCCTCCTCCTCCAGCTTCTGTCGCTTGTACTTGGTCCGCCTGTTCTGGAACCACACCTTCACCTGGACAGAAAATAAACAGGGTTCATGATGGTGATGTGTTTGGAGATTGTGTTTCAATCAAGTCGAACAGAAGTAACCAGGAACCAGTCAGAGGGGCTCATGGGAAATAAGAAAAATTCTACCAGAAACAAATACAGCATCAAGACACTTAGCTAGAAAATATTTGGGCTTTATTTTCAGGCTCTGGGCACAAGGCACAAGTTCTTGAAGCACTTCTGTATTATCTGAGTCGCTTAGTCTATAAAATGTCAGCAGATTGCTAAAAGAAAATATAAAAGTCAAATTTCCCTTAGCCCAAGCAGTCCTTATATTAATTTAGAGAAAAGGCTGCATATCTTCACATTTGATAATCTAATCGTAGCAGCGAACAAGAAAATTCACTACTGCAAGTTACAGTACGTGCCTATGGAACGGCAGCCACCTAACCTCAAGATAAAATCAGGGATGGGGATATTTATTGTCATTCCAGCACATGTCATACATGAAAAGGAAGGAAATGAAGTACTACGGCCCTGGAGGAGATAACAGCAATATGATGTATTAAAATATGACAGTAAGTAGAATATTGAGATTTTAAGATTATTTTTTAAAAATAACTGATACGTTTTCTGTTTTTTAAAAAAAAGCAAAGTATTCTGGTTTAAAGAAAAAAAATCTTGTGGCTTTAATAGCTGCATGTGGTATTAATGTACAGAGAAGGTTGATGGGTAAAAAAAGCTTTCTGCCAGACTGCTGTTGCTAGAATGACCTTGGAATATGAGCTTGTCTGATTAACCTATATTTAACATACCCAGATGAATTTTAAATAGCAACTGAAGTCCTTAGCTTCTTCCACTATTAATTCTTGACTCCTTCTAACCTATTGTACACGGCAAAAGCAGACTGCTTAATGCAGCTTTTGTTTTGAGCTTACGTAATTTTTCCTACATTTTTTCTTACATGATGACCAATTCATGCCTGCTGAGTGTGATATTGAGTAACTTTGCCATTTTACTTTCTACAGAGGTCTATAAGTGTTAAAGTGAGTCACTCCATAGAAAGTTTGAGAGAGTCAATTTATTTTCAGTTCACTATAATCATTATCATTTGCATCACGCAATTGGTGTTAATTGCAAGCCTCTTATTGACTGATGCAAAACTTGCAAGCAGCACTTATCCACATCGCTGACTCAGGAAACCTCTTTATATTGCCTATTAGGCCTAATTGACACCCAGATAATGTGGACTCATTAACCATCAATAATATTTACACTATTTTATTCTATAGCATGCATAAATTAAACACCCTTTTAACTGACTAACTTGTCTCATGTGGCTGGAAAGAGAGAATTGGATTGCACAAATTTATGTATATACCTTTTTAAAAAAATAATTTAGAATGTTAAATACAGCCAAAGGAAAAGCAATATGATTTAATATTTTGGTTCCTTGGTCATTAATAATTTCTGATGAATAACCACTTGCCTACAATTCAAACCACTATAGTCTGTGTAAAACCTAATTTCAGATATCAACAGGACTACTAACAGTTCTACAGTGAAATATAAATAACTGACTATTTTACCATTTAAATCCAATAAATAATTTGGATACTGCAAATTGAATTTATATTATAAGTATCATTTTTTACATCACAATTGCCAAAGATACATATGTGAATATGATTGTGTCCTCATATGGTAATA
>JAOWBC010000248.1:1102588-1118228 GCA_028566105.1 Hypoplectrus providencianus
GCTTGTTGGTGTGTTCTTGTGTAAAGGGGAAATCTGTTGGCATCGGGGTGTCAGCGCAGGTTTGGTGGGAGCAAAAGGTGTCGGGAGGTTTGCGGAGGTTTTATTCAGAGTGAGCTACTGTCTCTCTCTCTCCCCCCTCTCGTCTCTTCTTTTCAGATGTGGGGTGGGGAGCCTGGAGTCAGAGCCCTGTGCTTGTTCCTCTCCAGGGAAGTTCATTAAACTTCATTTACATTGTTGATGCAAATCACACAGATACTTTATCCGAACAAAGACTGTTCCAGTGAACAGTGGTTTTTCCACCAGCCAAAGGTCAGCAACCCCCCCGTGATTACAGCTCCAGCCTAAATAAAAATGATCCTGAAAGAGCTTCTCGTTGGAATACTAAAGCACTGTTGTTGTGCTAAAAAGGGTGCTGCCTGCTTGATAAGGTATCAGATTCTGAATTACACAAAAGTGTACATTCAGCATTGTAAACACATGCGCTGGAACATGTGCATGAGAAACCTGGATTTTCTGGTAGAAGAATTTAGAAATAAAGGGTTGAGGGAAACTTGCAGAACCACACACCTACCTAGGAACACAAACCTAATCTAAGAAACCTCAGGCAGAATACTGGTGCTTTTATTGCTAACTGCTGTCTGGTTTTGTCGGTTGGATTGCCTCAGCGGTCTGGTTGAACAAGTTATGGGCAGGTGTGTGTCTGTTGGTCAGCAATATTTGACTTTTCAAAGTTTTGACCCCTATTTGCAGAGTAAACTGTGGTTTCACCTTTCAAAATGGAGTCCTGAAGAGAAAGCCCTTGGTGATGCAACAAGACATGAGGGTATTTCATGTATTGAGAACAGCAACACTTTTTTTTTAAATTTTTTTTTTTTACCTTTATTCTAACTGCTTCTTGGATTTAAGTTGCAATTTTTCTTATCTCAGAGTCAGGAAGTGATGCCTGATGTAGGAAAATGTAACTTAAACCATTTTAATAACCTGCTTATTCAGAAAGCAACCAGCAAATTTCTGACCATATACTTTCACCATTTCACAATTTTTACCATTTTCTCCCCATGACCATACCATCTAAAACAATTAGAAACATACGTAATGTTTACATGAGTTAAAAAACAGAAGACTGTTTTTGCTGGTGGGACAGAAACTATGAAGAAGTATTCTTCCTTTTACATCAGTGAAATACTGATTTGTCTGAGTCACTTTGTGTGGGAGGTGTAGGTGTTTGGCTTTTCCTGCCCGTATGTCTGCACACAGCTGAGTCAAAATGTGCTTTACCAAAATGTTGCAAAGATGACAAAGTGAGAACTATTTATCTTGTGTACCTGAATATGTTATCTATCATCAGGTGCTCTCTAATCTTTAATGCATGATCTTTGATTCGTCTTGCCTGCATGAATAATAAGATGATTAAATGCATGTTTTTTCAGTTATGCAAAGCATGCCTTGTATATTCGTCAGCAGCAACATTTATTATACAAATTGAAAGTCATCTAGTTTTCAGTCTGCATGCATGAAAATTAGTTGAGATTAATTACCTGGTTGTCTTTTTATTTATTTGTACCAAGTTAAATTGTGAACATACAGATTTGCAAGGCAGCCATTTTTGCAATTAGAGATTTTTGCAAAGCTGTCATTTCTTTTCTTACTTTTCCAAAATCCTCTATCAGTTTCCAAGTTAATCTTTCTTCATAAATTAAAATGGAAGAAAAATCCTAAAAGAAGGTATATTTGTCTGTAAATATAAAGTATTTTTGGTGCATGCATTGATAAAAATAAGAGTCCAAACTTGGGAGTCTGAGAACAAAAGATATATGAGAAGAGAGATGAATTTTTTTAAAGGATTGTGTCACATCCTCCTTGTTCTTCTCCATCCGGTGAGAAGACAACAGCGGACTGTCGTTCTGCGCTCTGATTGGTCAGCTGGATGTAACAACAGCGCTGATTGGCTGAGAGATTGCCGCTCCTGAGCTTCTATTTTGAACATAAATACCAGCAGCAGCAGTCTCTTTTTCTCAGAAACCAGGGGCTGTCAGAGAGGGAGTACGCTGTGCTACAGCTCTCTGACATTAACAACAACTATGTGGCTTTAGCAATTTTGCAGGACCGAATCAAAGTTTTCACCACAGGAAACCACCGAGTCACTACCAGCCGGTGTTTAGGATCGTTATGTTTGGAAATGTTTATTTAAATTGTTGCTAGCTAACTGGTTAGCTCTCCGGGTTAGCTTGAAGTTTGGACCGTCTTGCTATTTCCCCACCAAAATTCAAACTACCATAAAGCAATACCGTCTCAAGGATTATTACTTTGCATATTAGGACAACTAACGATGGAGTCTGTTGATGCTTTTGGCTGCACCAGCCCTGTGAACAACGTTTTGAAAAGCAGGCCCGACGCCATCCCCGGGCTTTCCTCGCTCTCTCTGCCCGAGCTCAGCACAAAGACCACGCACTGCAGGAACCTGTTCTCCCCTGGACCCGCCACTGTGCTGTCTCCTGTCACCAATTTGGCTCTGGATATGAACAATTTGGCTGGACTCGGAAGGTATTATATTATTACATTTCTGTATTATTTCGACTTCTTGTATACAATGCTGCTGTTATTTTCCTTTTCTTGGCATGCAAAGTATTTTTCTCGCCACATTACTGATTTCCCTGTTCTCCTTTTCCCCATACAGCCATTGTGATACCCCGAAAAGGAGAAAGCATACACCCCTGGAGAAGGCTCCCTCCTTTGCTTCTGACGTCTCATCTGATGCCGGTGAGACCCCCTTAATATCTGTTGTCTGTGCTAATTGATGCTATTAGAAGTAATGGCTGAGGGCCTCGGAAACATCTATTGCATCTCATTTCATGTGGTCCTATCAGATATGAGTCACGTCATCTTTGTCAGTGGTTGTTTTTTCGTAAAGAAAATTAATTTCCAATTATGTTAATTTTTTAAGCAATTCTCAAACTTTACCTTTCACCCAGACCTTTGAGGATTTGCTATGCGTCTTTGTCTTTATATGATGGCTTAATATCTTTGTATTTTGGAGTGTTGTTTGCATTAAAGAAGCTATTTGAAAGTTTTACCTTGAGTTTAAGGAAATTGTGATCAGCTTTGTTTCATTATAGATTAATTCTTTATGATAAATATCATTTATTTGTATGATAAATTCACCAGACATGGTTTTAATCCATCGACATTGGTCTTGTTGTTGGTGCAAGTTAACCACCTGATGATTCCTATGATTTTATTGATCCGTGACACAAAGCTCTTCCTACAGGCCTTGGCATGGATCCCCCCAGCCCAATTGATGCTGTTGAAATGGAGGACACGTAAGTTGCACTGTCCTCGTCATGTCTGTTCTAATCAATCAGTCTGTGAGTTGTGCCCCTCCGCTTACACCAGCACCGCCACCCCCTCCACCGCCACCCTGCGCTTGGGTTCAGCTGAGCCAAGCGCTTTTTCTCATCTGCAGGATTATTGTTTCAACCGTTGGCTTTAAGATGACAGTTACACTCATTTTTTTCACCTAAGAAGATTATCTGATAGGGAGACATAAGATTAACTTTCTTTAAGTTATTAAGTGAGAAACAGAAGGGGCTTTATGTTTGTGTAAAATATGCAGGTCTGCTTTATCTTGACCAGGTTGTCATCATATCTTTAGTTTGCTAATCTTGGGTGGCCCTTTTTGTTGAATTCTGAGTTGGGTGAATCCCTGCAGACATCTGCTGCTGTCTGATGTGTGACTTCCTTTACAGCAGCATTTGGTCCTCTAGACCTCATTCACCCCTGTACAGCTGCTTGGTTGCTAGGAGCTTTCTAGGTTGGGGGAGGACATGCCCCGAGCTTGGGTTTAATGATAGCCCACCCCCTCTGGGTTTTGGCACACTCTTCCTATGCACTGTTATTTCAATAGGAAAGGGGGGCTGGAGTTTTTTCTGCGTCAGGGCCATAGAAATGAGGGCACCCCAGAGAACCACTGCCCTCCCTTCTGAGTCTGCATTGAATGGGACACGCTCTCTCCTCAACAAACAAAAGGCTCTTGCAGAAAAGGGGTTGGCGGTGGTGGCTCCAGCAGGCATATGGTAGATTAGCTGATCTCTGCATCCCTTCTCCTGCCCTCCCTCCCCCATCACACTGAGCTCTCCACTCATTTAGCATACAGGTGGGCATTACTCCAATGCAAAGACCTCCTCTTGGCTCCATGCATTCACCCAACTTCCTCTCGTCCAACCGTTCCTCCTGCTTTCTCAATAGAGCTCAAGATTCTTTCTTTGTAGTTTAAGAGCACAAGGTGTTCTTCGACTGCAGATGAAGGCCTTTCTGCACATTTCCTCACTTTTATAAAGACACAAGTTTTCATTATGACAGAAAATATAAGCTGGAAATTGGACACACTAAATTGGGCCCAAAATATCAATATGAATGTTCTAACAACATTGTTATTATATTTCCAACTTTTTTTTAAAAATAAAATCTTGAATTGTTGTCATGTTGTGTTTTTCAGATTTGAAAGGGCCATTGAGCAGTCGAGTAGAGTCATAAATGAGTAAGTTGCTTTCTTGTCAATAGCCTGCAATCATTACCTGGTGTTCAGTTGTTGCCTCTCAGCATTAAAATAATATTACTCTCAAAGAAGTACTTATCCTTCTTAAACTGAAACTACCTCTCTGCCTGATCATTTGATTTTTATTGACCACATTTCCCTTTTCTCTCTTTTTTCAATTATAGAAGAATGCCAATTCGAAGAATCAACTCATTGCCGGTAAGCAGATTCATCATGATTTGTTATTGTCATGTCTCTTATTTTAACTAGCCCTTTTCTGGCTGCTGTGCATGGCTGAGATGCAGAAAAGAATTGGCTTCTTGCATTCTTCTTTGGCTGTCCCATGCCAAAATATCCCTCGAGAGGACTTGATAAAGAAAGATGACAAAACGCACAAGGAGTTTTAAAAGACTCCAGCTTGCCTTTATTGCCTCACAATAAGATAAAGATGCAGCTGGGTTCAGTTAATAAGAATTTGTCCTGTGGGCATTTTTTTCATTGAGTTTTAAACATCCTCCAGTGTTGACCTACCACACGGGGCGACGTGTTTGCGATCTCTGAGCCCGCTGTGACTATTCTTCCCCTTCAGCTCCAGCTGCAGAGTTTCAGTCCATCTCTGAAGGGACCAGAGCCAGATCCCCACCGTTATGGAATATTTGGACAACAACCCCAAATGACCACATCCTCTGCCTCTCAATATGACAACAAGGAGAACATGCCGGAGGTCAGTTGCGTCTTTGCTAAAACATGTCACTAAGAAGCTTTATCGTTAAACTGACCATTTTCTGGTTCGATATAGTAGAAACCATAGAACTTTGTTGCCTAGGAGAATGCAATGCATCATTTGTCTTAAAACTTTGGCTAACCCTTTTGGCTAAATGGTACCTCTAAAGGGATATTAACCTGAACACGACATCTAATTTTCCTTCTGTGAGTTTGTGGTTGGTACAGATATGTGTTCAAAGAAATATTGCTAATTGCTTCTGGAGCTAACAAGTTAGTGTAAATGATACATTTAGTAAAGGTTTGATTTTCTTCGGCAATATCTGTAGAATGGAGAAAATAAGTTGCTGCTAAATTCCTCTCTGAAAGTTTTGAGCAATGATTTATTCTTTCAAAAACTTTGTTTTTAGGAGGGATTTGAATTCAAGAAGCCCACCAAGCCGGTGTCACGGTGCCGCATGCGATCCTTTAACAGCGGCCATTCAAAGGATGCATTTGCCCGCCGCCCCAGCTCAGCACCAGCCCTCATGGTACATGAAGAATCTGCGTCCATTTTTGTGCACAGTCCCTGTTTTTAGAAAGATGCTAACACAACCTTCCCATCTTCCATTTTCCAGTTTTCTTCACCACCCCCAATCCAGCAGCTTGACTTCTTAGACACCAGCCCCATGTTTCTCAGACGTTCTTCCACCACTTCGTCTCACAGTGACGAGGATGACGGCTTCCTGGACATACTGGATGACAACATGGAGGTGAGACACTGACCTCCAGGCATCCCTCTTTCCCCAGTAGAGGGAATGTGTTAAGAACACACTTTATACATAGGATTTCTCTACTATTATTTTTAATTAGACTCTAAAATGTAACTTGTCCCCTACAGAACGACTCTGGAATGCCGATGGGAATGGCCAGCCTGCTCACTGCCCCACTGGTGGCTGACAGTTCAGGAGAAGACTCTGTAAGTTTGAGCACAAAGCTTTTGTTCCCTTGTAGACACTTTATTGAAATGTGAAGAAGAAGTGAGACTTTATCAGCAATAACACGTTTTATTGCGTGCTTTGATTAGTAAATGTGTTGATTTAGAAGCTAAAATGTTAGTGAAGAAGTGAGGTCTGTGAGAGGAAGCACATTCCGTTAAGCCAAAGTTGATCAAATTCCAACATATGTGAAAATGTAGCACACACATCACCTGTCTGACATGGACAGAATAAATTGGTAAAGTGAGATAGAAAGAAGTCTTGTAGGGCCTCTAGAGGTATTCATCATACTGCGTTTATAAGGCTTATGTTCATGAAATGTAAATATATTGAGTCAAATATCTTGTATATAAGATATATATATATATATTTATTTATTTATTTTTTCTCTGTCTTTCAGCCTGTGATTCGCTGCCGACCACGCAGCCTGTTCAGATCCCCCTCCATGCCCAGTCCATACTCATCCCGTCCCTCAGTGAAACGCCCCGACTGCCCCAGAGACGAAAACACGCCAGTCAGAGTGAAGAGACGGCGAAGCCTGGCAGGAACACAAGTCACCACTATGGAGCAAAACCCTGAATCCCCCAAAATGGTGAGTCCTCACTGATGAACACTGAAGATCTCCTTCACACCAGGCAGTCCTTGTGGTTCCTGGTGTTATGGTTTCAGTGGTTTATGGGGCTAGTGTTGAGATTACAGATACACTGTCATCATTTTGACAACACTGACAAGAAGGGAGGAAATATTGCAGACATGTATAGACATCAGGCTGTCCCTAATGGGCCAATATTGACAAATAAAGCAAACACAAAGAAGTGATTGGTGTTGCTTTAAGACTGCAGAAAGTGATCAGTTTAGAGAAAAACCTAGGTCTCTGCTGACCATCTCTTAAGAGGAAGTGAAGAAATGGCTTCTGAGACATCAGACAATCTCAAATGACCTAATTTTCTTCTTGGCTGCCTCCTTAAATCGTTCCCCGTCTCCTTCCAGGGCTGCTCGCTGCTCCAGAGGTCCAAGTCCTTCTGCCAGACAGATATTGAGAAACTGCTGGATGGCGAGGACGGTTCTAATGAGCTAATAGGAGATTTCACCAAGGTAAGGAAGTTACAACTGTCTCTCTCACTCTGTTAATATAACTGTAAAGTTGCTTGTCTAATCCAATTTCGTTCTTTGTCTTTCAGCCTTTTGTACTGCCCACAGTGGAGGGCAAACATCAAGACCTCAAGTACATTACCCCAGACACGGTGAGTCCAGACAATGATGTGTATTCATCCACATGGAGCAAACTAAATAGTTTATATTTAAATGTAACATCTTTTGTCATTTTCAGATGGTGGCAGCTCTGTCCGGACAGTTTAATCATCTAGTTGAGAGAGTCATCGTAATGGACTGCCGCTACCCCTATGAGTTTGACGGGGGACACATCAAGGTGAGCTAAAATCTCCAAACATGTTTTAAAGCTTAACAAGTACTCCTTATTCTGAGAAAAAAATGATCTAAAACCATTTTGACACTGCAGATTTCTGAGGGAAATATAACTACTTCAGCTTATATTATTTTTTACAATTATTGTTTACCAGTTGTTCCTTTTTTTTTATTTATTTTTTTAATAAATGGAGGTTTTACTAGTCTCTATTTTTCGGAGTTCTTGCATTAAGTGTTCTGGTTTGTTTTTGTCGTCTCAGGGAGCGCTGAACCTGCACCAGGAGGACCAGGTGGAGGAATATCTCCTCAAAGCTCCCATCGTCCCGTCCTGCCAGGACAAACGCATCGTCATCATCTTTCACTGCGAGTTCTCGTCCGAGCGCGGCCCTCGAATGTGCCGCTTCGTCAGGGAGCGAGACCGCGCCATGAACGAGTATCCAAACCTCCACTACCCCGAGCTCTACATCCTCAAGGGCGGATACAAAGACTTCTACCCTGATTTCAAGGTCAGTTCTGCTTTCAGTTCCTCTTTAGATTGCACTTGATGTGCTGCCCTGTAAAGGCAGCTGTAGGTCGACCGAATGAGTAGTGGACAAAACAGGCCGTCTGAGGAAACACTGCTATAGACAGAACAGCGAATATTAATTAAGGAGAAAATCACTGGCTGCTGCCCTATTTCACTAATGAACAATGGTTAAAGGACACATGATGCTCCTTATGGGAAGTTTCATTGAAACTCCTGCTGTCCAGTTTAATAATTGATTCTGTTAATAATAATTTCTGATTGACAGATGAGACGTTGTTCCACGTTTTAAAAACATTTTAAGTCCATAAAAGGGCTTGACCATAGTTTATTGTACATCTTAGGGGAGGTAAATAATCAAAATTGGCTTGTGTTAAGATTCCTTCATTCACTTTAAGCCTTTTGAAAAGGGCTTATTAGTTAAGATGACTTTGTAAACGGGTTATGTTTTATCATCGTTTTTTGGTGAGCATTTGTTGCATTTGGTTATGGCTGAATGAAAGTCGTGACGGCTCTTCAGTACTTTGAACTTGCCTCATTCTCTTCCTGCGCAGTCACAATGTGAACCTCAGTCCTACCGGCCCATGCACCACGAGGACTTCAAGGAGGACCTGAGGAAGTTTCGCCTCAAGAGCCGCACTTGGGCCGGAGAGCGCAGCAAGAGAGACATGTACAGCCGACTGAAGAAGCTGTGAGCGCCTCCTCGTCCTCCCCAAACTGCCTCTAAAACACACTGCCTCCCCCCACTGAACAACTCAGAGCCCGAGGCCTCGGCCCAACAACGGGGAAATTACTTTTGGGATTGAACCAACAGAAGGAGATTTTATAAAGTCCCTAAAAGTTTCATTTAACAATAGCAAAGTTAGTTATTTATGCAAATTTAAAGAGGGAAAAGACGTGACATGATGAACAATTGACAGCAATTGCTGTGGTGCAGTGAACAGATTATATTAAGAAATGTGATCGTTTTTAAAACCACTTGGACCTACTACCGGTTTTACCTTTTAACATTATGCTGGCTTCCACGGCACAAATCACTGCCGGATTGCAATAATACAAACCAAACCACACTGCCAAGTCTGAAGTTTGTCTTTCAGTCTTCTCACTGGTTATTTTTATTTTTTTTTATTTTGCATTTTTCATGTCCCATCTTATTTAAGCACTTAATTTAAATAACTTGAAATGGCGAGGTGCTTTTTATTTCTTCTTTTTTTTTAATACTGCGTTTGTGTTTTTTTTTTTTTTTTTTTTTTTAATGAATTGTTTCATCCCCAATTAGACTTTGTTGAAAGTATGCCTTTCTCTAGGCGTCCCAGAATGCAAATTGGATATCTTAATGAGAGCTTGTACTGTCTTGGATTCATGCAGAGCTTTGTTTTTTCTCCTTCCTGATCAGTTGCAATACTTTTTCTTTTTTCTTGGTCAGAAGATACCAAAGCAAACAAACTACCTGTTAACTTTGCAGTGAGATTTTCTGATGCTGCAGGTCAGCAAGTGTGAGAGGATTTTTGATCTTAGGAAAAAAAAAAACATTTTCTTTATTTTGCTTTGATTCCTTTTAATTTCCAGAGATAACATGTTTTCCCCTCTGCAGAGTTAATGTCAGATTGTAATGAATGGGGTCGTTTGAATATTTTGGTACGGGCTCACTGGGGAGCTGCTGAAATAAAGAGCCAATGTGTGTTCAGATGTGATGTTCAGTATCTTTTCTTTCTTAAATTTCTATTTTGACTCTATGCAGTAAATCTATTCTTGGTTAGGACGGAGCGTCATTTGATCATTTTTACTCTAGGAAGATCCCGGGTTTCTGCACAGACACTCCAGTAGTTATTTTATTTTCTCCTTTATTTCAGGAATAAACATCTTTGTGTAAAAGCCTTATTTTCCCTCAAGTCAATTGTATAATGCCTTAACACAGATCTGTCTGGACTTTACCTGAACCCAACATATCTAAAGGTTTGCCATTTTAAGATACTTTGAAAGTGGTTGAATTTAACTTTTTACAAGTTGTACAAACCCTCTTTTGGATTGTTTGAAATGAGAAGTCCTCAAACAAAGTTAACCAACAATTTTGGTAGATTATGTAGCAAAACGTCCACTTTCCATTCCCCGTTTCCGTCCTCCCTCATGTGTTCTCTGTCCCTGTGGCAAAGCAGTATCTCGACTGAATTAGATGAGTAGTATAAACCTTTTTCCGTTTTAGCCTTGTGATCATGCATTACTACATGTATGACTGGAGTCTTGACATTTCTTCCAAGATGAAAGTGACTGTAGCAGCCCAGCTTCACTTATCAGTCCCCTTCTAGTCGTATATTTGAGTTGTTAACCTGTTCACAGGCCCTCAGTGTTCATGATTCAGTCAGAGGAAACCAGACTTTCCACCTCTGCACTCTAAGAATAGTACATCTGCCGTTTTGTTTGGTCTTCTCCTCTGTGTGGCGGGACGCACGTTTTCCTGCACACACAGCAGTTCCTGTTTTTTCAAATTTTCCCTCTCTGGCCGGCCTCGGGAGTGGCCTCTCCGCTGCAGCACGTGCTCCTGCATACATGTAAGCATTCCTGCATGCTGAGGGAGTGGCCTGGTGGGGACAGCGTCTTGCAGCCAGCCGCTTTCCTGACGTGTCCTGACAGAGCCACCACGTGCTGCACACACGTGACCAATTATAAAAGCAAGACTCCCTCCCTTCTGGCACCAAACCAAAGTTTGAAATCAGGCAGTTTCCCAGCGGCCATGTGGGTATGGGAAAGGGGGGGTGAGCCTTTATTTGCATTCCACAGATCTAAAGACTTATTTACAGCCAACAGTTAGAGCTGACACAAGTGTCTGTTGGTTTTCTTCAACTGAAGATGCTAACTCTGGAAAAGTGCTGGCGGGATAGAAATTTAGATGAGGAGGGATGAGAAAAAAGTGTTACAGTGATCTCTACATGTATTTGTCAATGAGTCTTTCCCATTCAAATAAAGCTGCCACCTCTGTCTGAAAAGACAATCAATGGGCCAGTTGTTGAGGTTTCAGGACCTCACACCTTTACACCCGGCATACATAATGCAACTCTTGCAAAGAGCCTTTCAAGACAAGCTTCACTTGAAGAGTTGGCTGTTAAATTGTAGATGAGTCCCCCAAAAGAAAGACTTTACAACTGAACCCATCCAATTAGTAGCTGGAGGCTTGACAAGGAGAAGGGGGGCCTGGAGTATAGCAAAATCTGGACCTCTGAAGAAGACTAACAATGTGTGCTCTAGCTTGTTAAGTATACTTGAACAGTAAATCTAAGATACCGGTAATTGTTTTGTATACAAAGTTATAAAGCTGAAAAGTACCGAGGGATGTCTTGTTCTAATGCTAAAAGGTCTTTTGATTCTCTTAAAAATCCCAAAATTTTACTTTAACTAAATCTGTAGGCCGTCCTAAAAAAAATTACAAAAACAGTTTGACATATAAGGAAATTCACTCTTATTTTAATGCTGAGAGTAAATATGTAGCTACAGTCTGCTCCCAAGTTGGGGTCATTCCTATGTAGACCAGTTTCATATGGCACATTATGGGAAAAAGACAAAGGGCCTTGTGTTTCCCAGCTCTATATGGGGACTCCTCATTGTTCTGACAAACCTATTGGTCTAATGTGAAATATATGGGTCAGACAGCCCAGTCATCGGAAAATTCACACTGGAGTCCAGCGATTGGCCGCATGCATCCTAAAAAACTAATGATGTTTAATGATGTGACAATACCAATGTCTAGGGAATGGTTCGGTTTAGGCACAAAAAGCACCTGGTGAGGGTGAGTGGAAGTTTACTGGTAAGCAGGAATATGACACTAAACTCTACATAGCACATAATGCTAACCTGAGAAAGATGTTCCCCAGCTCTGTCATAGCTTAATATAGCATGGTTAACACAGAACTGTGAACAGATGCAGGCAACAGAGTCATATTCGCTTAAAAACAGGCGGCACATTTTCAGTCTTCAGAACACTGTCACAAGACATATTTTTGTTTGCTCATTGCACAATAACATATATGGAAGTGAATAATGAAAGATAAGATTATTTATTTGCTCTCTATGTTTAATATAAATGTTATTTGCCACAGATGTAAGGATGAAAAACCTTATAAATGTGCCTTAAAAATGCTTATAAGGTACCTGAATTTGACTTTGGAAACTTTCTATCACTCATTATCACTGGTCAGAGAAATCTTTCGTAAAATACAAATCTACTATTACAGCAGTGATCTGACATCTCATGGTTCTCAGCACCAACGCTATGCAAAGTTATCCCCAACCAACCCCACCCTTCCTCTCAACTCTTTAGCCAGCACACACAGATCCAGCCTGGGTGTCACCTTTAAAGCCTGTTTGCTGCGACCCGTTGAGATCAACAGTAAACTGGCAACCCGGCCTGTAAAACATGGTCCTCACAACTTGGTGTGGGCGGCGAAACACGGATCATAACAATGTGGTTTCACAGGAAGGGAGGGGGTTGTGGTTTCTTTGAGGTTCTTATTTAATGTGATTAGAGATTAGAAACTTTATCATATTGTGTTTCTGCTCTGTGCACGTGTTCAGGCTAGATGATTTCAGCAGGTCCATGATATTTTCACTTCCCCTTTCTGAGAATGTCGACCCGACAAAAACATATTTGAGTCGCCTGTTGCATGTTGCAGGCTTCCTTTATTTCAAACTTGCAGGCCTCACTGTTATTGGTTCGTATGTTTGGCAGATAGCCCTTCCCTTCACCCACATCCTGTTGTTTTTCTCATTCAGCTGCTTTGTTTCATCACAGGGAACTGTGAGTCATTGATGAAAAATACTGAAACTTGCTCAGACTTTTCTTGTGGTGTTCATGACACGAGTGGCAGAATGTCCCCCATGCTGACTGTGAAATGTATATCGACTATATGATCCACTTTATGCAGTTGCATAAGTGAAAATCTAAATTTTTAGTTCCACACTGACAGTGAAGTTTGGCTTCACTTTCACTTTGCATGTTCATCCTGATTTTGGCTAATGATTACCTGCAGTGATCCCGCTCATTCACTCCTTTATTACTGGAGAGTAATCCTGCAAACCGGTCTGGGCTAATAATTACACACAGCGTGGGTGTTAGAGAAGTTCTTCTCATCCCCACCTTTTAGATGAAAAGCTTCACATTACCAGAGTGAACATCAGAGTACAAACAAAACCAGAACTTTGAAGTAGCATAATTTGACATTTTGATTTAAAATAAAATTTACTTTAAAAGTTAACAGCTGTTATTGTGTCCTTGTTTCAGGTAATTCACTACTTTAACACTCAATATACAACATGCATTTGCAGACAACTTGGTAGAAACAAATTTTATGGGTCTGACTCTACTCTGGACCATAGCCCTATAAAAATGATCAGCGTTTAGTTGTGTACTTTGCATTTTGGCTGTCATGATCTTCTTTCTTCTGCAACCACTGTACAAAGCAGATGGGTGGCTGGAAAGATGCTCTGTTTCAAGTTGGATGAGATTCAGTTTGTAAGACCATTTCTGCATGTTATCTATCTGTGTTACAGATAGATAGCATGTTATCTGTGATTCTGGCACTCATTTTAAAAAAGCCAATCTATAATAAAATAGTTTAGCATTTTGTCACATTTATGCCGAGTTAGCTTATCCGTTTCTGTGCTGTAACTGTTTCCTATCTTTTCTCCTATCTTACCTAAGATAAGCCAAGATATAAAGCTGCTGAGAGTAGTTTTATTTTATCCATGCAAACATGGGTTTAAGCTTCATTAGTCCCAAAAAAAGGTCAAAAAAAGCAGTTAGACAGGAATGATGCTGCCAGATGAAAAGTCAGAGGATCATCAGAGTAATTTGGATTCATCAAATGAGAACCCTGAATGCCTCTTCAAGTTTTCGTGACTGTCCATCCAGTTGTTGCTGAGATATTTCAGTCTGGACCAAAGTGCTGTGAAGACTGAGATCAGCGTGTTGTTGCTCTCATCTGACAGCTGTAGAAATGACACAAGTAGAGAAAGATGTCAGAAAGTCTTAAAAAAAGGCGAAATCCTACAAACAACCACAACCATGACATCCTTAGGTCTTGTTATGGCGGGTCTGTGCAGGGCAGGAGGTGAGGAGGTTAACAGGACAGTGGAGTGAATGTTAACAGAGTGGTTTTGTTTCCTTCTCTTTGCTCTGCCACACACACACACACACACACACACACACACACACACACACACACACACACACACACTGAGCAGGGCCTCTCTGAGTAAAGAAGCGTGACCAGCAGCAGCTGTTGGATTAACAGCTGCCTCTGTTTGTCTGCTGAGACCCCCGAAACATCTCTGATCTCTGATCTCACTCAGCTTCTCTGCAGCCTCCTGCCTCTCAGTCCTGTTTCATCCACATCCACTACCACCACTGTACACGGGGTTATATCTTAAAGCTGTTCTTCTTTCACAGTTGATCCAATCTGACCAGTTAGTTGTTTCACTGCACTTTTCAACATAGTATTTTGGATTTTTTTTAAAAAGTGATTTCTTGGTGTTTATAAGTCATATAAACATGTAATGTAACATAAAATTTTTCTTTTGTATTTTTTTATTTAGTTATTTATTTTCAGAAATTGTTTATGGATTGATTTTGTTTTATATAGTTTAGTAAACTGTCCCCATATCTACTTTCATTTTGTGACTACCTGTTCTTGTTCTTCACCATTTTTCACCGTTTTAAATGCTATGATATGATCATATCATATCATATATGCTGCGAACGCCCTCTGGTGGTTGAAACAGCACATGGCAACGATTGCTAACAGCGGTCAGCTGACCAACGCGGAAGTGTTATTTTGTAGCAGCATTTCAGTGCAAAGTAAACACGTCCTCTTTCCCGATGTAATAAGCGGCTTTTTGGCGCAAACAGCAACATGGTTCGGTGTTTCCTGATCCACACCATCTGTCCAGTCAGTGCTCTCGGTGCCGGGGACAGCCGGGTGCTTTACTCCCGGGTCTTTGGTCCGGATGAAGGCATGTTGTCGGACCAGAATCCGGTCCTGAGTCCGGAGGAGAGGCGGGTTCTGCAGAAGGAGAAGGTCGCTGTGGTGGCCAGGTAAGTTAACATTCAGAAACATCAGCTTAAATTTGAAGTTTGTAAATAGACTTTTTTTTTCATATTAATTAAGCCACCCAGCTGTACTAATAGTGATGCTAATTACCCATGATGGTAATTACCCATTTCCACTCACCCACATAATGAATACTCTTTGAGTTGAGGTTGGCCTACTTTAAGTTTATGTTGATGCTAACAACTTGGATAATATTGGTGTTTTGGGTGAAATAAGCACTTATGGAAAGACTGCATTTTGGCTTCTCATGTTTTTTTTGCATCTTAGATGATCTATGTGGCATATTGTTGTTGCCCTTTAATTTACCTTTCAGCTAATGTTATTCTTTTTTCTTTATTTATTGATCATCAGCACTATA
>JAOWBC010000248.1:1125390-1139020 GCA_028566105.1 Hypoplectrus providencianus
GGGACTCCTCCACTAGGGGGCAGTGTGTAGCCAGTCATGATGAGCGCTGCAGTCTGATAATGGGAGACAAATAGTGACACCAGAGCACAAATCCACCAGGCAACAAAATCAGGAATGCTGCGGCTGCTTCAGAACAATTTAAAATAAGCTGCTAGACATCAAACAAGCAGCGCCGAGATTGTTTTCATGTGTGTGAAACCAGTTTGTAATTATATCTAATTAGTGATGCACATGCATAGGAAGTTGATCTTTGCCTACAAACAGCTGTTTGATAAAATGCATGAGTTAATGTCAAGTGGAGATTAAAATGACAGAATCGTGCTGTTTCCCATTTTCGTGTGCATTTCACTTTTATCCCCTTGTGATTGTAAGGTCTGTCTGCATTTCATTACAGCGCAGCCTGGTTTGTAGGCAGGATTATCAATAAGGACAGGCACATGTGTAAAAAAAACATAAGTAGATGAGAAAGAAGGGATGTCAGAGGGGCAAAGTTGCTCCGTTTAATTGCGCAAATAACTCAAGGGGCTGGCGAGCACAGTGATGCCACAAAGTGAGCATGTTTCGCTGTCTTCACTTTGAAAAGGGAGCCTCTGTGAGGTTAAAGTTAAAAGATTAAGTGGATTAAGGTTGTGAAGAGGTTCAACACTGAGTGCTACTGCAGCCAAAGAATCTGTAAGTTTTCATTCCAGCCAAACACTGTGGGTGATTACTCCCTGATTAGCACGAGGCACAGGCTCATCGGTGAAATCAGCCGCTTTAATGTGTAGTTGAAATGAAAACCTGAACACTCTAGGGCTTCAATAGCACTTACAGAGGGAATAAATTGAAGGCCATTAACTGAAGTACATAAAATTCTCATAGCAAAAACAATCTTGTACCATTTACAGACTTTGCAAAGTGTTTTTTAGCTGCTCTAAAACCAAGCAGATGGAGAGTTGGGCCGCTTTCTCGAGGGGATGCAAAGGTCAAACTGCATAAGGCAGCAGAGCACGTAGATCAAAGGCAAAGTGTGTGTAGCTGCTTTGTACATGATCTGGAGAGCACTGCTGACTCACCAAGTCAAGAGGGAAAGGTCCTGCACGGCGCCCGATACTTAAACAGAGAGCGGAGAGGTTATCCAGCAAAGATTTTCCAGATTAAGATGTGAAACTGCAACCTTCAGGACCGTGGAGCGTCTCCTCCATCCACCTCCTGCTCTCCCTCTCCCGGCTGCCTCTCTGCTCCGAGCAGCCCTCATATTCACTCATCATTGTGCAGGCTGACCAGACCAAAGCTGACATTGTCACAGCCCATCTCAGTCACTCGCTCAATCTTTTCTTCTTCTTGCATTTTGTTCTCCCTCCCTCCCTCCCTCCCACCAGCCTGAAGCTCCAACAAAAGGATTTTCTCATTGAATTTAGAGAGTGGCCATTGAATATGCCAACTCCTGAGTTTAAGGATTTTCCTCTTAATATTTTTTCTCCTGCCTCATTAGATGTCTCCCTGACTATTGTATGGCTCATGGCGAGAGCACTGTGGAGAAAATGGGCTCAGCTCCAGCCAGGGATACAATATGAATATCAATGCGAGTTGACGACTTATTCACTTTAGCCTCTGTCAGGGCATGCAGCGTGAAATACCTGAACGTCACGGCTTCCATTCATATACATTAAGCATCATTTCTATTCCCTTTCATGCGTACATCCCTAGAATTTCAAATATTCCTCTTGCAGGCTAAAGCTAAGTCGAGTTTCTTTTGGATCCGGCGTGAGGATTGCTTAGTGATAACAGCTAAATGCCACTCATATTAGGTGTCACAACAGATCTACGTGATCACTGGATTCCTGCATTCTTCCCTGCCTGTGTAGGAGGGAGATTACATGTTTGTAGCACAGTATGTAGGCGTTGCCATGTTAAACATGAATTAATGACTTACATGTAATATTCATCGTTTCCTTTTTGACTTAATTCTGCAAATTATACCTGAAACTCTGTTAAAAACATCATGCATGCACAGAGAGAATTGCCATTTCCCTCCCGGGCTCATCCGCTCTATCGAGCATCAGAAGAGAGATGTTCTCTTAGCATCTCAAATCGCGTTAGATTTCCAATTTCAAGCCATTTATTTGCCCCTGAAAAAATCTCCTTTTTTCCCTCACATTTCAACCAATCTGCATGAGGCCTGCCTGCTGTTCTAAGGTATAGCTTGTCAGTGTGAGGCTATATAAGTCAATTATTTCTTAATTAAGCTCCCACAGTTGTGAGATGCCTCTGTAGGTTTGCCGCTGTTGCTCATTATCAATGAAAAGTCAGGACTCCGTGTGGAGAAACACTCGGCTAAACAACAACTTCACAGAAAGAAATGAAAACAAGAACTTTAATGTCTTCGATCTTCTTCATTTTCTTTGCTTCTTTTGTGTTTTCCTCCCACAAATTGATTTGTTGATCTGTAAATAAGCTAAGTGATAAAGTAGTCTAGACTGAAAAAAGGCCACATGCTCCTCGTGCTCTGATAGCGACTCAGAGAGGATTATATGGCAAACAGGAAGCCATCTGCCTCCGCATGGAAGGCTGTCTTATTATTTTTCACCATTATTTAAATCAAAGACAGACAGACAGACAGATACAGCCGCTCTCTGTGACAGGCTGCTCCTCACACGCTGCCATCTTTAGCTTGGAGCTCATTAGTAAAACATGCTCATATATCTATCCTGTAGAAAACCTTCTGCTTCTTTATTGCATGCAATTGGTCATTAATTGCAATTTTTAACAGTAATTAAAATAATTGCACAGAGGTTACGGCTTGTTTGTGGTGTAACACATCATCCAGGATCATAATCTTAACAGCTCTGAGCAAATGTGATCATATCCAGCATGGAGCACCAGCTGTAAAACGTTACGACCTCCTCAATAAATTTACATCCGAGAATGGCTGACTCTTTTATGGTAAAATTACAGTGGGACTGTGTGTCACTGTATTTTACTCAGGCCTGGAGGGTTTAATGGGTCATACCCCTTTATCACACAAATACTCCCTGACTTCTCCTCCCTGCTCCTCTCAGCATCATTCAGATCTGTGTGGGAGGACAAGGCAAGTTTATACCAGATGATGGCTTCAAAACATTGGATTCATGCGTTTCTTTCCTTCTAACAGTTTAACATGACACTAAATACATCTGAATGTAGAGAACAGGGGTAAAAAAAAAAAAACAGTAATGGTTTTCCTTATTTAAATATACACAACAAGTGATGAAAAAATAAAGCAATAGTTGAATCACAAAATAAAAAGTTGTCCATCAATTTCCTGAACCTGACTGCTGTTAACTATGAAAGTTGTGTCGGAGGTTTGTGCGCGTCTCTCCTGCCCCCTAGTGGACAAAAAATGTCAATACTACTTTAAGTCTAAAAAACAAACTAGAAATCCTTAAAGGTTTCCTGACCATTTGTACTCTCTCTATGGTAGACTGAATTCTTGAAGAAAACTTGTTTCTCTTGCATGCAACACATTATCAAAACATTCATATATGAACTCTGATACAGCCTGTTAAATTCAATCCGAGTTTATACGTTTTCCTGCCGTTAGCTGTCAACGGGTGTGCAGGAAGGTTTGTGGTCGTAACTGAGGTTAGGACTTGTCTCAAAGTTTGTGAATGGATTGCTTTCCATTGTAAAATGCGGCCTTCTTTACTTTATATCCTACATTGAGAGGAATGCAAGAAAAAAAGGTTTTCATGAAATTTAAATTTACATAAGGTGAGTACAGATGTTCATTTTTTAAATGTGAACTAGCTATTACTTGTCAGCCAGACCTAAAGCATCATTTACTAGTTTTTGGCCACTAGGGGGCAGAAGAAACAAGCTGACAGCCACAAATCTGTGTAATAGCTAAACTAAAAAGAAAGCCTAATGACACATTCAGCAGACAGAACAAACATCGTGTTCATATTAATCTGTGGACAGTTTAAAAGAAGTCATCCTAGCCACCAATTGGTTTGTGACCATCTTGTTTTTTTGGAACCATTTGTGAGCATTATCTCCTTACTGTTTTTCATGGATGTAGGAAGCTCGCAGGCGATGATGAAACATTGTGTCACCATTTTTAATCCGGCCTTCAAAGCTCTCACTGGTCCATTGTTCTCTACCTTGCAGCAACAGCTGTCAGTGAACACAACAAGGCTTCAGTGTTTCACTTTCTTCCTCAGCTAGTCACTAACTGTGTCTTTCTACCATTTGGTTTGAGGCAGGTGCTATACAGTGGCATGGATGAAAATGCTGAAAATGGGAGCAGTAAAACCTAACTATATGTTAATCTAGTGCTATACTGAAGCAAGGAGCCAAAACTGGCCAAAAATCTAAAAGAGCTACAGAGTTTTTGATGAATCTCTGAGTCTGTCATCATCAGTGACACCTTCCATATTAGACATAGTCCTTTGACTCTGTGTTCATATTAAAAAATGATTAATGGAGCTGAAAAATGCTACGAGTATGAGTTCTAAAGAAACTTTTAAATGTTTGATGTCATGTGTTGGGCTGGGACTCAACAGTACTTATGGAGTGCCAACTGAGTTGTGCCTGTAGCACCATGTATCAGAGAACTATTCACAAACATCTCCAAAACCATTTATTTGCCATTTCTTGGATTCAAGCCTGCAGACTTCAAGTCACAAGATCATTTTTTCTCATCTCTAGGCTGCTGCCACTCTGAGTTAATTAGCGTAAATAAATCAGTCATTGTGCACCCCCTTAAATTATAAACACTTTGTGTATATCTCTTGCTTTTTGCCCTTTCGCCAGTTTACCACAGTCCATTAACGGCTTCAGATTCAACCACACGCTGCTTATGGCACACAGGAGCCCAGGCTAGGGAAATACTGTGCAAAAGTGCCTCATTACGGCTGCTTTCCAAATTAAATGGAGAAGATGTATTATTCATTTGTGGAGAATCCCCTGTGAGGGAGGCCCAGCAGGAAAACAGGAAGTGTGTGAGCCAGCCACTTAACAATTGGTTGATACACCCATTTCTCCAGTTAGGACCCAGGAGAAACAAAGCAGCATTCGCTCACGTAGATTACTGGATGTCCAGGAGGAGTTAGCAAATGAGATCACTTCATACCTGATAATAAAATCTTTACTCTGTCCACACACTTGTTTTTTTCAATTCTATTAGCATGCCGTAAAAACAAAGCATTAATCCACTCAGAACAACAATTTCAAAGCAATTCAGCCTTGCTTTATTTTGAAAGATATACCCTTTGTGTCTGATTCAGTCCTTGGCATCACACAATCCATCGTGCACTGATATGTTGTTTAATGGATCACTCGGGAGATCCTAATCAAATCGTTAAGTCGAAATATATCACGGGACCACATCCTATGAACCAGGAGTTTGGATGCATGTGGTGATTTATCACGTTAAATATATCACCTGAACCAGACCAGCGAAAAAACCTACTTCAGGTTGTAAATAATGGAAGTCCAGGCAGAGAGTTCAATGTTCGTTCTTGTTAGCAGCCTGAGCATGTTGTTAATAACAGTGTGCCACAGAAAAATGGAGGATACATGGATATATTTAACATTAATTTGATGCACTATTGTGCTCAGAATCATTGTATGAATAACACATCCGTACTTTAAAGGAGCAGTCTGTGATTCTGGAGGAAGATAAATGACTGTTGAGGCTCAGTCCCGGGTTAAATATTGATGCTTTGGGTTGGTGTACTGTATGTGATTACTTGAGAATGAGAGTCCAGGATGGCATACTGTGCCTTTAAATAATTTTGTTTGTTGTCATGATACATTATTTGCTTTTTGCTTGTCACCACCAACATGCAAAGTAGACAGTCAGACCCCGGGACTGAACCAATGAAGTATACAGAGCCCTCTGAGTGGGCGGGCTGATAGTGGATGGGTTCCACAAACACAGGACTTTCACCCAAGAAACTTGTGTCTTTTATAACATATTTATAAGGCAGAGGAGGGGGCACTACAGAATGAGAAATGCTTAAAATGCATTGAAATTACAACAGAGTATTATGAAGGTTATCATAGATTTTCACCATTTTTTTAAAACTCTGGAGATGATGCTGATTTTCTGACTATACTCGTTGACAAGGTGTACCTGAATGCATCGTTAGTTTTGGTCTCTGGAGTTAGATGGTCTAATCTGGGAAGGATAAGAAAGAAGGCCAGGTCTGACTTTGCCTTCAGGTCCTCTTGAGGGCCGCAAATGTATGTATATATTAATATGGATATGCAACAAATGGGATTTGTGCAGAGGAAACGGTTGTGAATATGTATTTGAGTTTTACGCAATTAACACATTCCACTCTTTTGACAGAATAGACTAATTCCCCTTGTGTTGCGTGTGATCCACCGCAGACTGTCGTTGCACGTTGAATCCTCCTTTGTGCATAGTAATACAGTTTTTAGGGGGAATTGCAATTAGAGGAGGGAAAGTGGGTCAGTCATGACACCCGGGATGTGCAGCAGAAAGCACTATGTGCTTGTCATGTCATCTCTCACTAAGCTGCAGTCACTCAGGAGCGGCCCCCGGTGTCAGTCGCATCAGCTTGTGCAGGTTGAATCCATTCGAAAAGCAAGCTTGTTCGATTTTCTCCTTACTGGCCATTACCTTTCACAGGGAGAGCCTACGATATGTTGGATGACAGCTGTCATGTTTTATGCCGCCCAATGACTGCATACATTTGGGGAGATTAGAGTTCTGTCCAAGCTTTACTTGTGATAGGAATTTTCATTAGTGCAACATCCTGAAACACCAACCTACATGCTGTGAAGGTTTCAAGTGTTGAAAGTATTTTTTATTTCATGTGTGTCATCGATGTGATGTCTGGTTATTTGAGGGTACACAGTAGGAACCCCATTCATTTGTAATGGCAGCTTAATAATTACCTGCTTGTGTGTGGGTTGCTGCATTCATGTCATTTGTGTGATTGCAAGCTTTGAAAATGTCTTTGAAAATAGTGGCGGTCTTATGTGAACACACTGCTTTTGACTGATGCTTTTTTTCAGAGCGAGCCAGACTGCAGGCCTCTATGAATCACTATACAATTTATTCTAAATCAACTATGTGAATAGATTCAGGGGTGTATCCAGGAGTTATGGAGTCCAGGATTTGTACCAGGAAGAATCTCTAGAGACCCCTTCATATTCTTTAATGTTTGCACCACCATTATTCAGCAAATGAAAAACATAGTGAGCTTCTGAATCATTTTTCTATGTGAGATTTTTTATCTGGTGCACCTCACTGCAAATCAAGTTTGTCATTTGGGATAAATTGACTGAACTGAACATCACAGTATGAGAACATCTACCTTCCAAAATTTAAAAATCGTCTTGATGTTGTTCACTGAGGAATCATTGGCCACATCTTTAATAGAAAATATGAAGATTGGACTGTTTTGATCTGACTAATGATGATGCAAAACCACACTTGCCAGAGGCCCCGTTCAACATTTGTTCATATCTTTGCCAAATCTGACTCTTGCTTGTTCCAGTTTTAAAAAACAGAACAGCAGCTGCAGTTTTTAAAAAATATATATTTTAAATATACATCAAGCTACCACAAATGAGACCTCAGGAAACGATGATTCCTAAAAACTCCAGCCTGGTACCAGAAAATAAAAAAAAAAAACAAAAAAACAGAGGTCATACAACAAAAGCAAATGCCAAGTCAGGGGACAACACAGTGAGTGCCATGGCATGGGTTAAGTTTGAGTATATTCGGGAGTAAGTGCTATCGAGCAGTGCAGAAAATGCTTTTTGTTTAATTAATTATTTTGAAAAAATTCTCAGTTCCAGTTTGAGAGTAATGCATTTTCTATTTAAACACAGTTCCAGTTTAAAGCACGTGGCTAATGTAATCACTTGAAACAAAACTACAGTTTAAACAGGTTTTCAAAATTGTGAAATGGTTAGTTTGATATGATTTAGGCACCAGAACCTCTTAGATTTAGATTTAGTAAAAAAAATCATAGCTTAGTTAGTTCCATAAAAACTCAGTGCTGACATTGTGTTTTGTGGGAAATGGGACCATAAGTCTCCTAGGGGGAAGGTCCCATGTTTATTTGACCCTTTTTTTAATGGCCTAAACGCTTTCTTGCAAAGACACCTGCAGACTCTGATGAGAAACATTTTTGCAGTGTGTCAAGAATAAACATAATCTGGGAAAAATTTGTTACCCCAGAAATATAATTGACAATGCAGTTTAGCTGCATGGGAACATCATCTGCTATCAGTTTGGGTCTGGGGGGAGAAAAAGATTACACAGGAGTAGAAAGTTTAAATGTGAAATATTTCCCATCTAATCTCAGTTTTGTCTTGAGTGTAACTCCTGATCCTGTTTCAGGTCTCAAGGGATCCTCTTTCTATCAGTTTGTGTGTGTGAGGAATAAAGGATGACTTAGGAGAGACATATTCCTCACCTCTTGCATTTGCCCAATCTCTTTCTTAACTCTATGAACTCTGACCCTCTCCGGTCCCGATTCTTTACCACTACTCCTGGTCCTGTTTCCTCCTTGTCTCATGTAATCCGACAAAATGCTCACACATCCTTACACTATGCGGCTACAGCTGCCATAAATAATGCTTGCTTTTCCTACCTTGTCCTGATCCTGATGAAATAGCGTTGCACCACTTCCCCCAGGAGTCCTGAAACGCACCTACGGGACCCTCAGGATTCTTGTGGAAGAAGACAGATATTCCTGGGCCACTGCAGTCATTTTAACCAAAATGACACCCTTAGAATGATGGCCAGGTAAGCTGTTGTTTTCCCTCTCATGATGCTTTAATTTTTCCCTAGCAGTGGGGATTGGATACACAATTTGTGCTAACAATGTGGGCGTCATCCATCAAGCCCAAATTACCTTTTCCTGGCTAGCGTAGACAGCAATATTTGATAGCTCATTGCTCTTTACTCTCAGTCCTAATGAGAAATATTTCTGTCCGCAGCTTTCCAACCGTCACAGCTCATTATAGCAGGTTTCAAAGCTGCACCCACCTGAAGTTTGATGTCTTTTCAAACTGGAGCTTTGCTGACTTGCTCTCAAAGGGAAAAAGTACTCAGGTGATACACACTAAATATAATTTCCTGAGAGTCTCTATTCTTTCAAGTACTTTCAATGATATCGACGACTTGTTTTAAAGTCTCCAATTATTGTCAGTAACATGCAGATTCCCTCTGTAAAAATGTTTTTCACCGTTTACATGCTTCCTTGTGCTGTTTCTTCTTCATTTGATGTTACTCTTTCTTCAAAGTGTGTGTTCAGTCAGTCCATGTATCTTACAACTTCAGTGCATTTCAACATTTTCATTTCAAAGTTGAATTTTTATTACAAAACAGATAGTTTCCTGGTGTTTCTTGCTCATAATAAAAAAATAAAAGTTGATATTTCTCCCATTGATGATGTTTCACAGTAAAATGTTGTTATTTTACATATTTTATTATGTGTAAGAGATATATATCTGGGAATATAATTTGAGTATGGGAAGAGATAATGTGGCAAATGTTCACACCAACCAAGAAAACAGTAAAAAGTATGATGTTTAGGTATGATATTTTATATGTTAGAACAGGACACTGACACAGGCATGATGTATTTGCTTTTGTGAGCTCTAATTTGGTCTTGTATGGTTCTTTTGGTAGAGAGGGGCATTAACAAGGGAGATGGTTTAGTGCTTTGATTTGCATGGAGACTTCCCATATTTACATTTTTCCTGTGAAATCATTGAAAACTCACCAATGGAATAGGCTTCAATGAGCAAGTTGGGCTGCAGCAATACATTTCATCCTAACCCTCTCTAATGAGATGCCGTATCTGCTCTTATTAAATACTGGGATCATTTATCCTTCAAGGCCAAAGGAGGAAATCACATATAGTAATGGAAAGAAAATATACATTCTATATTTTCATATCTCTTATTAATTAGTGTCCTTTGGTACTGAGTGATCTATTGCTATTCGCAACCCCAAATGGCATTCGGTTCCAAAGCAGTTTAATCGACAGAGTTTTGTCAGATCTGCAATTAATATGAATGTAGTCATTATTGAAATAATGATTAGATAATTAGTTATCTGTTAAGTCTCCATTGTTATTAAGTTAAATTACTATGGGTCGGTACAGTTGACTATTTGTTTTAATTTTGTCTTGTTTGAATGTTAATTTTCGAAATGTAGCTAAATATGGCCGCAAAATGTAGCATTATGGAGGCGAATACTTGCCTCTATAGTGTAGTGGGTAGAAGAATAAGGTAGCATAAAAATGAAAATACTCAAGGAAAAGACAAGTACCTCGAAACTTTACTTGAGTCTATCACTGCGTTCACGGAAGTCGTACCAAATACTTTTTTCTCCACCGCGGCGTGAGGGGCGTTCTTCCTAACTGCACGCGCATGAAGCCCACCAGAAGGCGCTGGTGATTGGCTGCGGGCCTGGGGCGTGCTGAACCATTGAAATCGCGTTGAGGTCAGTCAACGTTCGGGAATCTCGTTTGTTGCCATGACTTCATTTCCCACATGTATGAGGAAGTGGTCTGATTAATGTTGCCGGAAAAAAAAAGTTGAAGTTGAACTGCCTTTACTGGTGGTGATTATTAAAGACATTTTTATGCAACAGTTTTCGATGTGTGGACCTAATTATCGATTTAAAGGACGTCGTCGCACGTAGGCGTTAGCCGCAGGGTGGAAAAAAAATGGACTTTTGATGCCAGGGCACCTGCACGACTGAGGTCAGAGAAGAGGCTGAGAGACACCGGGCAGGGACTCTGTGGATGTAACTTTACCGGCTGTTGTCGCCCAAACCAGATGGATTAATCTGCACTTCAGGACCCAGAAGGTAAATTGATTTTTAACACCTTTCATAATAAAGTCATGCTAATGAGCAGCTAAGCATGCTGTCTACTGCTGAGGCCCTGGGCTTAGTGGGCTGTTGTGCAAATTAAACTCTAGCTACACTTAGAATACTAAATCCTTTACCCGTCCCTTCTTTTTACTGAGCGACCTCACATTAAGATGTTTCAGTTTAGTAATATCATAATATTGTTCTCCTTTACTTTGCATCTGCGTGACGTTTTTCCTCGTCACCTGCTGCTTTCTAAAAACTTCCGGTTGGGATTTTTTACTCCCCCTCAAGAAACGTCCCAATTCGTTTCTAGGGTGCTCAGCAAAAAAGATAAACACAACAACGACAAAAGTAAAAATTCAAATCATGTCGGGCGAAACAACACTGTTTATTTTAACTTATTCAATGTTTGCAACGATTAATAGATACAACCTCCATCGATTAGCCAACAAGGAAGTTGTTTTAATCAACTCTATTTTTACACATAAATTAAGAAGAATGGCAAACCAGGGGCAAGTTTTCCAAATATGCCAGGCTTGATAAGTCTGACTCATTTTAAATTGATAATGTTCCTTAAATTTAATTCAGCTACTTTTACATTACAAGTTTGTAAAATTGCTTCAAGGTAACCCCCCTGGTCCGAAAGTTAATAAAGAATTGAATATAAATGTAAAATTTGCAGTTATTTGACAAAGAGGTTCAATTAAGGGGCTTATGATGATATCATAATTTGCAGAATTTATATAATGAGTTTAATTTTGTTCTTATCAATGTTTATGTGCACAAAACGATCAACAATTGTGATACAAAGTTCTTTCAGACAAAACAAAAAACCAAACTTTCCTTTTAATAGCAAGAATAAGTATTAAGTAGGCACAGTATTTCAAAATAAAGGCAGATCTTGAAGATACCATTGGTTTTGTTGAATTGTTGGTCTGTGAAATACACATCAGTGTATGTTTACAATATTAAACCAGACTTTAAAATATTGCAACGTCAACAGCACCACTTGGGTCCACATTAAAAATCTGTTTTTTCCAAAATAAAACCTTTGCCATTTCCTCCAACTGCAGTAAAGCAGCCTGAATGTTTTGTGATGGGGCTCTACATCTCCATCTCTTATCTCTGCAGGCTCTGTAAGCATTTGTGTGAGACAGTGGACTTGTGAGAAAACTGAAATAAGGTGATAGGTGTATATATGCATGGTTGTGGTGTGGTCCAACCCTGTATTAAGCTATACTGCTGTGTGGTGCATAAAGTAGTGAAACTCATCCTTTTCCAATGCCACATTACCATTTGGAGCAGCCATCATATGCAGTTTTCTAGTACAGCTTGAAAATAAAAATATTTTTCAGCTGGCATACTCCACAGTAGTCACAATACCTCACTGCTGCACCTCCACAACCCCCTTCAATCCCACTGATTCCTGATAACGACACACATGCATTAGTCGACCCTCCTTCACCTGACTGAGAGGCCACAATTAGCCAACAAAACGTAATCTCAATCAATTTCAATTTCACCTTTGTAGAGACGATTGAGAACACAAGGGGTTAATTATCCCCCTGCAGTATTGATTGGTGTTTCTCGCTGGCCTGTTAATTAGGGTGACTGATTTGGCACCAGGGTTGGAGTGAGAGATAAATGATAAGCGGGAGTAGAGAGGACCGTGGAGTAATTCCTCATTGCTGCTCAATGGTTTCAACCCCACTCTGTTGTTTTCTCCTATGAATCCCACTTTGCTTTTAGCTAAAGGCAGCCGAGTTAAGTTTTTTTTTTTCTAAGTTGTGTTTGATAGCTCTGTCTTGATGGAAGCATTTTCTGTCACTCAGATGAGACTGAGCATTTGCATATAACATGCTATTTACCTATGACAGGAAGATGTGCTGCACTACATAGTTTGTTTCTTATGTATTTTTTATGAAGCGCTGTGTGCAGATGATGGCATAAAAGGATTTTTTCTTTCACTAAAAGAAGAGATACCTCTTCAAACTGTCTTGTTATTATGTCTCATTGATGGCCACATGATATGGAATGAATAAAACCCAGCCGCTGAAACACTTATATGCATTGTGGGAGCCTTTCCATGAGTGCCGGGCTGCCTGCCGCTTGGCTATGCTTGGCTACACAGGTGACAGTGTGGCTTAGCTGTGAAAGTGAAGCAGGCAGAGCTGCAAGGCAGGCCTAATTGAAATCCCCTCCTATGTGAGACAGAGGAGATGGAGCTGTAAAAGGGCCTGTAATTACTGAGGCCACTAATGAGAGATAATTAGGTCATATGGCAATGTCTCTACCGGGGCTCTGCTGCGAGATGTGGTTAGGAATAAAAAGGTGTGCAAACTATGAACTCCTGTTGCTCATCACCATTATGCACAACCATTACAAATGAACAGTTCATTAGTAGTAATAAGTTATTGCTTTGAAAAGGCCCCCCTTTTTTTTAATCACCAACAGAGTACTATCTACCACGCCACACACCTGGTGTGAGGCAGAAGTGACTTATGCAGCGTTTTGGTGACCCAGAACTGCTGGAGGCCCAGAAACAAGCCTCTACATGCTAGTCCAGAAGCCTTTGTATCACTTTTTATTTCAAAGTCTTTTTATTTGCTTCTTACATAACCTAGCAATTGTGTATCTTTTCTTCTATTTTTTTCCTTCTTTTTTTTTTTTAAACTAACAGTTGTTTGGGATTGACAATTGTTGAAAATCAAGGAATGATGGTGGAACAGTACCACTAAAAAGCAGTACCTCTGTGAAAATATAGTCAAACAAAAGTAAAAAATGTATTTTAAATTT
>JAOWBC010000248.1:1199382-1210627 GCA_028566105.1 Hypoplectrus providencianus
GGTGGTGGTGGGGGGACTCTGGAGATGGAGGCTGCTTATTCACACCAAAGCTTTATGTAACTGACTACTTTAGTTGTCCAAGTTCCAAGAAAAGGGTGAAAATTACAAGGTGTGCTGACATTTTGGCTACAGATCCATAAAGTTGGGCATGAATCACACACATCGGAGCAGGAAACGCCGCAGGGATCCTTTGGCAACGATTAAGTCACTACAGTGATTTGTAAGGCCGGACAGCTTTTAGTTAACAGCGGATCATCAAATAATCACCATGTCTGGTGGTGGAGTTGCATGTTGTAGCCTTGTATTATGTCTGATTAGTTCATAGATCAGGGAATTTATATGCTGTTGGTTTGAATTGGACCTATTAAAAAAACACTCTGATGGTATTTTAAAACTCCAAGATGGATTTCAGGTGTGTGTTTTAGCTATGATTGCAATGTTTATTGTGGTCCGTATTTTTTTTTCTTTTTTTTCATTGCCTAAGTGTCTAACAAATTTCGGCTCCTGAACTGACGTCTCGCTGTTATCAGTGGAAAAGCAGAAGGTTGGGGTTTTGCTGGAAGGTATCAGGCATGAATGTACTGCAACTATCAGTTTGAAGCCGCTTGTTTCTGAAAAGGAGAACACATGCTGGGCAAACCTTTCCTGGATTACAGAACTAGAGTAAAAATGGGTCACAATCTTCCTGATGTAATATAAAGTGCATTTCAGATTCCTTGTTGTCTTGTGATCAGAACACAAATTGACACTTTGGATGTATGGAGTTCTTTGAAGATTTGTGCTAAATATGGTATCAGTGCCGTTCTTTTCTTATCAAAGTGCTGCTGAGTTGAGGTTACTTCCTGTCTTAACAGAATTATAGACCCTCTTTATTCTATTCAAGCATTGTCATGTGGTTGTAATATTCCCTTTACTTTGATGAAAAACAGTCAGGATCCATGGTTTTATGCTGCACTTTGTGGAGCTCACCTGTCAGTCAACGGGATTCAACTGTGATTGTTGCAGTTTTACTCTGTGTAAATCTCTGGAGCTGGTTGGAGCTAAAACAGGGGTTACGCCACAACCCCTCATTCGTAGCTAACTGCTAGGCTAGATTACCAACAGTCCAAAGCAAACATCTGCCCTGTGGCACCATGTCCTTGACTGCTCCAACGCCCTTAGATTCAATGTCTGTTATTTGAATTTAAATTATTGGATTAATTGCAAACAACAGCAAATCATTGCCCCAGAGCCCTCTAATCTGAAAACTTTGGCCAGCACTGAGAATTCCTTCTCCCTGCCAATAGATCTGTTTTTTTCCATCTGCTTCCCCGCTCGAATTCCCTCCGCTTACTGTGGATCCACGCTTGCATCAGGTTTCACCTCGCTCCCCTTGATTTGCATAACACTCACTCCCCCGGAAAAGAAAACCCTTTGTGAACTCCACCTTGAACCCTCACAACAGCCGTTTTTTGAGGAAAGGCAGTGCTCCCTATTTTTAAAAAATTAATCTGCTCAATCCAATATCGGTATGCTCTCCTTTTGCCCTGTTTTCACTTGACAACACATCGTTTATTTCCAATGAATTCCGACCAGAAGGTTTCTGCAATGGTTGCACCTTAGAAAAGATTTATTATCGTGTTTGTAATATGATGAGTTAGGGAAAAAAGAGCTGTTGATCTTTCACTGTGATTCTACCGGTGCTCTATTTGGGTTGAATGGAAACTGGCTGAATTGGATTCTTCCCTGTTGTACTGGTGCCGCTGGTCGATGCCGGGCTTCGTTGCCGCTGTGGCTTCTTCTCTTGCTGATCTGATCTTAGCCGACCCACTGGGAGGGAGTTAATGGCCGTGCTGTGGAAGCAGTCCTGTAGCGACTCCCGCTCCTGAGGTGTTCAGTCATGAAGGTCATTACGGTAATGGAAAAGGTTTGTTAGGCTCCACTTGTCTGTGTGCACTACATGACTGCTGGGTAGCCCTGGACACAACAGGAGAGAGGGGCCGGGCGGGGACTGAGGGGAGCAGGAGGCCAGGTGAACTTTATGACTCTCACTGCTGGAAGGCGACATCATTTGCCCTCCTCATCTTCATCTCCCTCTATTTCTCTCCAACTGTATCCTTTAATTTCCCTCTTCTTTCTTGTCCATCTTCAGTTTGCATTAAATGTAGCTCTCTTTGATTTCCTCCCAGCTTGCAGTTCAGTCTACTATAAAACACACTGAACTTCCAGTACGACTTTTGTGTTTCTGCTTTGTGAAAAATGCGGGAAAACATAAAAAAAACTCAGACTTTTAACACACCAAATGCATTCCAATAAAAGCCCGGTAGCATAAAATTAATCCCGGTGTGCTTTGCTAAGAGTTAAAAATCATTCCGCCTCCTTCGCTTGTATCTAATGAAAGAGCTACAGGAACGCTTTACTATTTAGAAATACTTGTACGTCTGCAAAGCAATAACCCAAACAGTATTTAGCAGGACTTAATTTGACAGTCAGGAGTCTTCAATCTCCACGCAGCGTGCTCAGGCATCTGTACCCTGCAACTTGCTGAATCTTAATGAGTACATTTCCACCAGTAACGGCAGAAACAATGGTTGCCTCGCTGTTCATTTGTACCTACAACAGCAGCTCTGCTTCCCTCCTCCGATCACTTACACAGATGCATGAATATTCCTTATTGCAGATTAGTGTTTCTAATCAGCATTCCATCTGAGACGTGTGCTGCAAACGATTCATCCACACACCCACCTTCAGTGAGAGAAGAGGATTGAAATTTCTCAAATCGATGTGAAAATACTTGGGGATGAAAAGAAATCGGTTTCCTCCATAATGAGTCCATATTCACAACCGCAACGGCAGTCGCAATTGTTCTGAATATGTAGCGTGGGTGAAATTGTGTTTTTTTGTTTTTGCGGTGGGGGAAGGGGGTATCCTCATGAATATTTCTGAAAGGAATTCTATAGCACAGTGGTAAATAGTAAAACATTAATAAGCACTTCACAATTTACATACAGTGTTGTGAGCCTTGGCTACAACAGCAGAGTCCTTAACATGATGAAAACGATGAAAGTAGAGCAGCAAGACACACTGCGTAGTATTGAAAACAGCATCATTATTGTTGAGTGGAAACAGTAGTGAGCTTGCCACAAGACACATCTTGTTTATTTACTCATTAGAAACTGTTTTTTTTTTTTTAATACTATTTTTTAAGAGTTCAGTGGATGTTGTGTTTACCTTGCTGAACACCAGATTCAAGGCGTAAAGCCCCAAAACAGCATGAATACACATAACCTGCATTCTATTTTCTGCTTCATGAACCAGTTAAATGCAGTATTACCAAGTAACCCTTGGTAATTTAGGGTGAACCAGTCAATGTTTTACCCCAGTGTTAGCATTAAAGTCAGGAATGTATCAGGTAAAAAGTAGTTGTAAAATTATCCCTTAACTGTAGAAACTGACCCATTGATGTTATCCTTTTGTTTGGGAACCAACTTTTCAAGAGTAAGACGTGTGTTTAAAGTATAAACAGAGAATGACAAAGATGACGGTTCCTGACAGCTCCTGTCTATGTGTCATATCACAATGCTGAATTTTATGATTTTTTTTTCCCTAAAAAAAAAACACCTGTTGGTTTATGTGGTTTATGAAAGGTTTTGATTCTTGAAATTTACATTTGTTTTGCCACGCATCTGTGTCTACTCCTTTTCATTATAATAACTACAATACCCATAGCTTTCACAATAACTAATCAGCCCAGTGTCCCGTGGTGTTGATATAAACAGCCTCAAATTAAAGCTAATAGCTAGCTTGTCAATCTAATACTTTTTGTGTGATTTCCAATATGATGAGCAAATAAACAAATATGTTGATCTCCACTGACTGTATAACCACACAATGTCCCAATGCAAGCATGAAAACTGTGCATATTTGATGTTGGGAGACCACATTGGTCTTTAACCAAAGAGACAGCTCTCTTCATCCCCTCAAAGAAAACTACATCAAGGGATTTTCACGAGATCAGAGGAACTAACATTGTTATTGAGGCGAATGTATGTTTGTCTCAGTAGTCGGTACGCATGAGTGGCCCTCGCTGGTTCACTGCTCCAAATATCCCCAGTACCTGGGCTCCGTGCAAGGAGACGCTCCTCAGACCTTTTCCCTCCGGTAGACGATGGGAAATGACATGAACAGAAAATCAGACAACAGACAGACAAACGGACAGAACCGGAGACATACGGACACATTGTGCTATAGATGTGCCTGTCTTCTTACGCGTGCACGCACACATGCACGCAAACCCAAACATGCACACAAGCTGACATATAAACAGGGAGAAAAACAGGTTAACACACAAACACACACACACTCAGACAGGCAAATGCAAATCATGTTCGCTTGCATGGTCAGAGACAGTCAGAAAGGGACGGATGGATATTCACACACACATCAACTCTGGCCCAGCAAGCACACTTGACAGACAATGAATCCCAGCAGGCGGTCAAGTTTACCACCGACAAAAATCTGCACAAATGTTACACTCCATAAATGATAATAAAATCTGTTCTGGAAAATAAATTAAATTGAAATGAAAAAGATAATGACATTCCAATTTAACAAAATGCTGCAGCAGATAACAGCTGTGAAAGGCCGCAGATGTCACCTTTTCTTAATTTTGGCAATATGTTTACAACAGGTTTTTAATATTGATGCATACGGTTTCATTATTAAGTTAAAAGCTCAAAACACAGGGCTTAACAAAACATTGTTAGGCTCCAGTAAAAGGCTAAATGCCATGGTAAGACACTTTTTTGGTGCAGAACTAATTTATGAATATATGAAGAATTAATTCTAAAATGAGATACAGTGAATTAATTAGCTAAATACAGCATTTGCTTCCCAAAAAATCAACAAATCACTTATGCTAATAGAAACCAACGCATCTCAGGTTGCTGTTTTATGGTTTTCAAATTCAAGTGCTGTTTGTTAAAAAATGGCTTTTTACACATCTTCAAGCTACTTGATTAGAGATTCACAAACCTATAGGACCAGTAGTTATTGCTGTTTTCAAAATTATCACAATTTGGAGAGAAAAAGTCCTGAAATACATTGGAAGTCAAAAAAAGTTTTTCCATAATGAGTTTCTTTTTCACTGTAGAAGTGCCATTATTTCCGGACAGGGTGTTATCCCATTCTCAAAAAATGTTTTATCAGCAGCCTGACAATAATAATGAAACTGTCATTAAACACTCATAAAGTTCCTTGTAGACAATAAAGCACTAATAAATAAAAAAAAGCAATAAGACAAATATTAATAAAAACAAGCAAAAGCAAATCCTAGAGGCAAAATGTATAAATGTGCGGAAAAATATGCTGTAGGTGTAGATTTCTAGTGACTGCAAAACAACTCCCACGAGTGGTGAGAGGAAGGTTTGATTGATAAATTGTATGTAAATATATGCAGTTTACATGATTTGCCAGGCTAATGATGAAACAAAATATATAATTAGAGCAACAAGATGATTAAAAAAAAGCCTGGAAAAAGGTGAATTCCAGAGTCAGCACACAGCTCCACTTCCCAGTTTCTACACGCCGTGATTGGTATCAAATGCAAATATATGCGAGATTCATTACGTGGCCGGTTAATGACGACCAGCGGTTGCGTTAGCGTCTTGCGACTCCGCCGGGGTATCGTCCGTGCTGAAGGTGAAAGGTAACGTCTCCGTGGGGAGGAAGGTGAGGGAGAAGGTTATTAGATTAGTGTGAGAGAAGTGTTTCACCAATGGTCCCCGCAGGGCAAAGTGATTGAGCTCTGAAGACAGATTGTGTGCAATTACAGTCCATTTGTTCCAGCCTTGCCTCCCCTCCCGTTAGAGAGAAGCAGGTAATGGAACTGGCTCGCTGGCTTTCGTCTGGCTTCTATTGTCTTTGACTTGCCTCTTTTCTTCCCCCTCTCCGTCTCCTCTCCATCTGTATCTCTATATCTCGTCGCTCCTTTTCTCTCACGATCAGAATCACTTTATCCTCTGAGTTTAATAAATAGATCTCTCGTTCTTTAATTTTTTTTCTTCTCTATCTCTCTATCTCCCCTCCTCTCGTCCACCCACTATGTACTCTCCCTTCCTGTCCCCTTTTCCGTCTCTCTCTCCTTCTTTCTGTCGGGCTGAGGCAATTATATGCTTCCCAGCCTCTAACTAAAGGCCTTTCCTTTTTCGGAAGCAAGAACCCCCTTCCTCCCGTTATCCCACTTGGCCTCCTCCAAAGGACCCACCGGAGTCCATCCCTAGCAGAATATATGGAGTGAAGCTTAATTAGATGAATATAGTGACACCAACAAATGCAGAAGGACTTCACATGCAGTGTAAAGGAATATAGAAAAACATTAGTGACATATCACTCTGCAAATACTAATTCCCTCAACAATTTGATGTGCCATGTGACCTGTCTTTTCCCCGCTTCCTCACACCCTTCCTCCTCTTCTTCATCTCTCTGTCTGCCTGGCCAAGGCAATTATATGCTTTGAAGCTTTTTGCTAAAGCTCTTTCCCTTCCCTCCCTCCTTGTCTTCCTTTGCCCCTTCCAAAGCACTTTCACTTTGTGCCTCGCTCCGATCCTCCTGCTTCTGTCTGAAGGACCCAGAGGAGCTGGTCTCCTGTGTGCACCCTCGCAGAGAGTTGAGCACAATTAGATCGCAGTTGAATTGTAAACAAATGCAGCGTGAACTCGCAGGCGTTGCAAAAGAGAGTTCGAGAAAATCGTTCAATAGGACAGCAAGATGTCGATATACGGGTTCCTGTATGTGCAACATGATATTTATGTGAACAGTCAGTCTGAATATTGTCTGTGATTTTTCTCTTTCTTCCAGTCGTAAACATGGTTACATCTTGATTTGCCTGCCTGTCCGACACCTCTACCTACGCATTAATAACTCTTGACCCATGTTTTCAGATCATCCTTGAAAAATATTGAGTAAAATCTAATTAGATGACTATGGTGAAAAAAAACCCAAATGATATTTGTATTCAAAGGAAATGTGCAACACCTTTAGAAAGATATATTACTGAAAAAATGTGAGTTAATTTTTATCCGTTCATCCATCCTCCTGTCCTCTGCTGCCTCTCTGGGTTGCAGTTTTAGCAAGCTAAGCAAGGTAGCTCACATGCAAATATCCCTTGGCCTTTCCTCCAGCTCTTCCTGGGGGATCCTGAGACTTCCCCAGACCGCATGTAATATATAATCCCTCTTGAGTGTTCTGGGTCTGCCCTGAGGTCTGCTCCCAGTTAGACACACCTGGAGTTGCACCAGGAATCATCGTGTTTAGGGCCCGACCACCTCCACAAGCTCCTTTCAGTGTGAAAGAGCAGATGTTCTTCCCGGAGCTTTTTCTGTAACTCAGAGCTCCTTTGCCGATATTTAACCAGCTTTGTGTTGTTGCAGTGTGGGTAGTATATGCAGATGAACAGTGTTTGGCTTCTCTTCAGTACCCCGGGCTCCCCACTCATTTCCTGGCAAAAGTCTGACACATGACACAAAACAGTCCCTTTTATCCATGATCTCATTGCTATGGTCCTTACCTGATCCTTCAGTAGCTGTGAGTGAAACCGAGGGTACAGAGGAATATTTAGTACATTCACAAAACCTATTGCTAAAAAAAACAAACTAAACTAAATAACTATGACTCAAGTTGATTAATTCCTTTGTGATAGAGTTGTGTTTTGCAATATAATTATATAAAGCAAAGGTACATTTTTTATTCTAAACAAAAACTGGATGGAAGCATGCTCGATGAGAAGTTCTGTGTGTTTTTCTGTGCTTCTTCACTCTATTTCTTTCTTTAAGCAGCAGTCTTCGTTCCTCATCTTTATTGGGCCTCCTGCTGTGCACCTCCGCTTTGTTCCTCATACCTCTTGGCCCACTCCAAAGGACCTTACAGAGTCCATGTCTCCAGTTCACACTTGCAAGATATCGAGTGGAACCTAATTAGGTGAACCGAGTGACATGAAGGAATGTAGTGGGAGCCCACATACGGTGCAAAGGGCCAGTGCAGGACCTATGACAAAAACATATCCCTCACACTCTAAACATTAAATCCCACTTCTTGCGCATTATGAAATTAGTAGTTCAGTTATCTCTGATTCTCATGTTTCTTTCTCTATCTTTCTCTTTCTGTCTGAGTGCAGCAATTATCGCCTGTTCTGACTCTCAGCTAAAGCCCTTTCTTCTCATCAGCAATACCACAATTCCCTCCTTCCTCCTCCTTTGGCACTTCCAAAGCAGTCCAACTTCTTTCCTCATTCAGCACCTCTTGGCCTCCTCTGAGGAGCCCTATAGCGTTCGTCTCTCGGGTGTACTGAACTTTCCACAGACTTAGCGGATGTCACAGATCACGCTGCTTCTTCAGTTTCAGGAGGACAGGCGCTGTCAAAGTGGTGCCATCAGAGGTAATTAGCTTCAGATTTCGTCTTGTTACGTCGACGGTGTGCTATAACAGAAGCACCAGGATCATGCAATTGTCTGAACATGGTGATGAAACAGAGGATTGAGGGGGGGGGAAATGTAACCTGTCAGAGATGAACTGTTGCGGATAAACAGCCACTCCCACACCACACACACGCTTCCCAGACACTTATATTTCCAGCCATAAATTTTACTTTTGACAACCTCATCCATCACATCAGATGCAATTCGGAGTGTAGCCTGGTGGTTTGGTATTAACAACCTTTCACTGTCGTCCTTTATGCAAGTCTGAGGAGTCATGCACACACACACTCACACACACTCACATACACACAACTATCATGTTCTTGTTGTTCATAATTTCACAACTCATATGGTGAGACATTGTAAGATTGTTGTTTGATCTGATTTGTGCATCACTACTGATTGGAAGCTGGAGGGGGTCCGTCTACTTTCTGATACTCTCATTTAAAATCTCTGAACCTACTGGCTGTTGGTCTGACAGTGATTAAGCCTCTGGGGCCAAGTGGCCAGTATTTCTGAGGTTCCAGTATGGCCAGTTGTTATCCAGATAAAGACTATCTGGACTTCCTTAGTCGGTTCACTGTCTGATTAGCAGCTAGCAACATAATGAAACATTTCCATCTGAAAAAAAAAAAAATATAATTGAACATCAACCATGGAAGAATCAGAATAATGGGTTCTGGGATTGCACACTGACCAATGCATATTGCCTCCCTGGCTCTCTACACTGACTGGCAACCTGTATGCAACAAATACATGCTCAGTATGGCTGGTCTGTGCTACTCAAGAAATTACATGTTCAAGGAACACAATCTCAAAGGTTATAAACAAGCCATTAGTCAATCCAGATGAAACAAAGAATTTAATCTGGAGGTACCTCACCATGTTGTTAATACTACCTCTTTACATTTTAATGGACGTTTCCAATGACAAATAATTGAATTGGTAAATAATGGTAAATCAGTTAACCATCTGTCAGTTTGTAGTGGACTAGATTTATTCTGTATTTTCTTTTGAAAATGTATTTATCCATTTTACTTGAGATGACATTACAATAGTTTTGCCAACACATGTCACAGATAGGTGACATAGAGGCTACGGTACATCTTATGTACAGTTTTATCCTCCAGAAATCTCTAGATTAAAAATGAAACCTGTTAACATGTTGGACATTATTCCTTTGTCACATTGTCCTTGTGTTCATATTAATGCACTAAGATTAAGAGTCTTAAGTGTAACAGCAGGCCAACCTTTTCCTCATGAATGTTCTCCAAAGTTAATTTGACATTGTCTTGAAACCATGAATATCTGTACCAGATTTCATGGCAATCCATCCAATAATTGCAGAAATACTTCAATCTGGAGCATAGTGTTGGACCAAACAACCCAACAACAGTGCAACAATCCCATCCCTGGAGCTGAGCAGCTAACACGGCTTAAAAAAAACACTAGTCCAAATTCCAATGCTGCAAGTGTTGTTTCATGCAGTGCAGAGTTAAAGCTCATCCGCAGTTCGCCCCAGTCTTACAAAGTTCACTTACCTCCAGCACGGTCTGCAGAGTTTACTCTCCTTGTATTGTCTCCTTCCAGCATTTCATCCAGAAAAAAAGTCATGCCCTGTGAAAAGACTCTCATCTTATTGACAGGTAGTTTAGTGTGTTTTTTGTACATGCTGACCATTCAGGTGAAGAAATAGCTGTTGGCAATGTAAGTAAGTTGTTGCATGTGCAGCTTTTCATCTTTGTTTACTTTTTTTTTAATGTAATTTAAGTAATTGACTGGCTTATTTTTTTTTCTGTCCTGCTCCTACTTCCCCCTCTTCCCTCCTCTTCCTTCCTGTCTTTCCACATACTGTAGGCTCATATACTAAGTCAATTTGCTCTGCCCATCTCTTCCACCACACCCCATTCATTCTGTCTAAACACCTGCTCTCTGTTGGTTTTTCAATTTCTCTGTCCTCCCCGTCTTTATTATGCACTGTGTAATATAACTGTCTCTCCTGCTCTCTCTTCCGTTCTCTCCTCCCTCTGTCTCACCATTTCTGGAATATACCAGCTCTGAATTAATATGTTAAACTAATAATCTGTGACATTTTCACACAAATGTCCATTTTCCATTCTATGAGAAACTTAATTAACAGAGTACTGATTCGGCCTGTATACCAAATTCATCAAATGCTTCACATTTGCATTTTTTGCCGCGCAGGGGAAGCTGCTCTGGTCTGTCATTATAGGGAAATGGATTGGTTGGATTTCATGTACCACTTTTTGGGCTGAAATATCTAAACTATCAGATTAATTAAGACAAATATACACCCATGGACTTTGATTATCTCCTGACATTTTCCTCTGGTACCATCCATAGGTAAAGTTTGAATTCATCAGTAATAATTTGGTTGATGACATCCCAATCAGGCTCGGCTGTGCTTTGCCATTAGTGTAAGGATTTCGTATGTCCCAGTACATTGTATGTCAGATGCAGTACGCCAAAAATAACAGGATGTCCTACTGCATCCACCTGAATTTTTCAGTGTGCAAGTCAGCATGCTTTTCTTTCGATTCTGACTCACAATCCTTTGCACAGAGGAGGATACAGAACATCAGATCGAATCAGCTGCTGAGAGCTCAGACAGGTGACAGGCTGATGACAGCTCATTGATATAAGCTGCAGGGGTATATAAGCCAAAGAGTCAAAGTTCAAGGTGTAAAAAAAGTAGAAAAATAAAAAACTATGCGATTTGGAACAGTACATTAGTCCTGTTATGTGCACAAACTGTCCAGTTGCTGTTGAGA
>JAOWBC010000248.1:1239945-1265307 GCA_028566105.1 Hypoplectrus providencianus
ACAGATTTAACACCCTCAATCATCATTTGTTTAAGCACCACTGTAAAAAGAAGGAAAATAAATTGTACATATATATAAAAAGCTTTGTCTTTTTTAAGGCAGTGTTTAAAGAAATTATTTGTAGGAGTTTCCTATAAAAATAAAAAAATGTATGAAATATTACAAAATAATCCCCCTCAATCATCCCGGATGACCCACTAGAGGGCTGTGGAGATGTCTGTAGCTGTAGATTTGTTTTGATTGGAGATTCCTCCTCCGTTATCACTAATTCTAATTCTCTGGAAGCGATACTCAGTGATTTGTTTGCCCCAGCGATCGCTGATCAATCAGCTGATCCTCTTCATCAATATGTGGTTGTTGTTGTTGTTGCCACAACGTGTCTGCTCCTTGCTGTTCCCCACTACAACAACTGTCATTGTGTGTAAGATAAGTCTAGTCTATGTAACAACATTTTCATTTGTTATACAAATCCCTACAGATAAGTAATCCAGATGAACAAAAAGTTGTATGCAAATATAGTTATCACTAAATTACTGTATTTGTCTTGTAATGTGATAACCTATTTGATTTTTTTTAGTGGCAATTATTATGTGGACCATTACAGATGAGCATTTAATATCCTGGAATATATTATAAACAACAGCATTGGCTATCCATGTATCCCTGTTTGAGGCAATCCTGGTTATTGTGTCTTTAATTGATTAGTTGCAATCAGAGCCTGACAGATATATCTGTTGACTGATATTATCAGCAGTTTTATGCTTGAGAAAGTAGCTCTCTGCATATCTTTGCAGAATGGTGAAAAATCAGGAATTTAATTCACATGAAAAATGTCTTAATTCATTCCAGCTTAAAGAATTACTCAGTCAGCCTCCATATCTGTTAACAATCAATCCCCCCCCCCCCCGAGATCAGTATCGACACTGGTATCAAAAATCTCACATCATGTGATTGTTTGTTTTTTTTGTTGGATTTGAAAGTAGAATACATTTGCAAACTGAAACTGCAGGCATTAATTATGCTTTACAAAACGTCAATAATGCCTAAACACCCTTTCAGTCCCACCTATTCTCTTGGACTGAATACACATTAGAAAATCTCAACAAAGCCTTTCCTTGACCTTCCACTTCTGCTGTATGTAGCTCTTGCATGAAGTGAAAATCCACTATGAAATCAACTATTGCGTGAGTGACGGGAAAGTGTGTGAGGTAGAGTAAATACATGCAGAATCCAGTGCTGGTTTCTTTACTCGCTCTTAGAAAAACTCAGTAAAAGTGCAGGATAAATGTCTATAGCCTGAGCTGTTTCAACAACTTTATTGCCAACTGAATCTACTTTAATTTGTTCTTTTCACTTTCACTCACCGCCTGTAGCACAAATACTCATACTGTGTCAGTGGGGGTTTGATAGGGTTATTCATCGATACCATTTACACAGTCATTACTCCATTAGGGGCCACTGTATAAATTGCACACATTAGTGATTATAAAACACACATGCCGTGAGACGCATAGTTTACACCAGGATCTCACCTTTATGAATTAATCAAGAGAGTAAATTAGCAATGAAGCATGAACATCAAAGAGAGAGTTATTACTTTTTTATTGTCGTTAATATTTAAACTTTCAAAAGATTTTTTATAACAACATTTAGATCTGCGTGTCATCTTCTACAAGAAGGAACTCTAGCACGTCGGTTTGGATATTACTACTGTACCAGTTGTACTATAACTTTATGCAGTAAATCAGACATAATGAAGTGCAGCCAGTTAAAATGTCATCATGGTTCCCCTCAGTATACATGTTATAGCTTTGTGTATGAATACAGTGGCTGCCTTGGCACTGGTGATGTGTGTCATAACAGCGAGTGTAATGTGTGCCGGGAGCTTCAATCCACATTATAGGCATGCATCATATTATTCTATTGCTGGATGGAAGTGCAGTTGCAAGACATCATCAAAGGCAATGACAAGGACAGTATTTGCACAGCTTTGTTCACTGACCCTGAACACATCACCTGCAGCTGACCAACAGTAAACATGTTGATGGGATGAATATCTATGTCCTATCTTTTTTTTCCCTCTTGTATTTGTGCTTTCAGTGTGGCTTTTGCCATGCTGAACAAGTCACATTCCACCTAGAGACAAAACAGGTGGAACTGTTAGTGATTAAAAAATCTTCCCTGATGGTCCATATACATAGCTGCTGGTCCTGGGACAATGGGAATGGAGATGACGAAGTTTTCATTTTTCTGCATTGTTAGTTTTCTCCACAATATTTCTTTTGGTTAGCCAACTGTAATTTGTTTGGTCAGGTGTGAACTGTAATCACTCAGGTGTTAACTAAGACAGTCGCACAGAGACCCTACGAAAAAGGGACTCTTGGTCCAGTCTGAACAAAATCTAAATCATTTGGAGCTAAACAAAACCCTGTAGCAAAGTCTGCTTTGCATTCTGGGATGCAGCAGAAGATGCAGCTTGTATAACCTCAATGACCAAAACATTGGGACGCTGTGTAAAAAACAAGTAAAAAGAGGCTTCATCAAATTCAGCCTGTATCTATACAAAAACGTAGAACAACTTTTTTGGAAATGACGCTGTAGAAGTAGCAACCAGCCACAGGTTTGCATTACAGGGGGCTCTTATTATAGTCAAGTCCTGAATTGACTCTTTTGTCCCGCCCTAAACAAATCTGACCAATAAGAGTAGGGAGCGTTCTCATTCCGTTTATAGGGATGCATTTCGGGTTGCTTTGATATTCCTCTGTGTGTAAAGACACCAAACAAAGGGTGAAAAACTCTGAGGTGTACAAAACCATCAACTGACTGAGACTTGAGCAAGCTTAGCATCAGTGTTGAACCCCATTACACACAGGACAGGCCATGCCCTGTACATGTGGCTGGATGATAAGTGACCTTCTGACCTGCTGCTTACATCTGACAGATGGAGCCACAAAATGAGCTGTGTGTTTTGGATATTTAATTTGTTGTCCCATTTCTTTTTTTAATAACGCTCACCATCCCACCGCTAATATTTAACTTTTATTTGATAGATTTAAACCAGTATCACAGAGATTTCCTGACAGCCTCATATATCTCACAGTTATTTGCCTAACTCTAATCTCTCTCTCCTTCCATTTCGTAGTTGCAGTTTGCAAGCAGCCCCATCTGGCAAGGAGTCGTGGAGTGTCCCTAAGTGAACAGACGTCGAGTCGCAGTGAGTATACAGATATTTGCTCGCAGCACTGTGTTTGAAACCAGTTCAACAGCAGTTTAATTTTGTGCAAGCTCAATTTCATTTCGACTATATTGCTGCCTTCAGGAGGGAGCAGTGCTGTCGACTGGCTCCGACTGTATGTCCAGACCAGGTTGAACAGCAGTCGCTCACCAAACATTTGATGCTACTTTTGTGACTGGTTTAGAATTAATCCTATGATAATGTTGGGTCACAAAATGTCTCATAATGGACACATGCTTTTGCTGTCACCATCTTTGTTTTTGAACAGTAGACAACACATTTGAACGATAGGAGATGCGGGTAGATTTATGGGTTAATCTAGAAATAATCGGTTAACGATTAAACAAAATGTTACGCACCGTTCAAACTGAGCAGCCGAAACTTTTGACTGTCTACAGTACAACCAAATGCTGAGCAAGATATTTTTGAATTACCAAAATATTCAAATAAACTCTCATGGACTGAAAACACTCATTACAGGATCAAAATTCTGACACTAAAACATAGACAGCAACAAAGTTTTCAGCTGTTTAGATGAAACACATCACTGAGGATAAACATAGTTTTATTCTATCCTGATGACATCTCGCCGTGTTAGCACCTATCAAACACAAGGTAGCAAAGCCTCAATCAATGCCCAGCTATATCATCTGTTTCCTTCTACATTGGACAGTCATTTACACAGTTAACATCATGTTGTATTGAAAAAGACTTGAAACCAGCAATTGAGATCATTATCTTGCCATGGGAATTCTTACTGAGGTAATAAATCAAGTTGGAAGTCGTCTCGGGACCAGACTTCCGTTAAAAAGAAAGAATGCAGGTTTTCTTTACTGCTTACTTACTTTACTGCACATTTTCTTTACTGCTTAGACTGGAAGGTTGCCGCCTGATTCTAGTTGGGTTTTGAGATAAAAGTGTTTAAGAGTGCCACTGTCGTATGTTTGAATATATGTTTCCCTTTCCCCAATTCATATATATAAAATATAATTCGTAGTACGGGAATGTTGATTTATTTCGAGACATCAGATCTCCCAGTTTTACCATCCAGTAATGGCCTCAGTGATGAAACTTTAATTTGAAAACATTTCAGGCACGGTTGGGGGAGGGGGAGTCATTTTGAGTCCAAAATAGCAACTGAAGTAATAGTTTCTCAGTTTTTCATCTCTATAATGTCTTCACTACTCATCATGACTCACATTCAGTCTCAACACATGAACTCATAAGCCTGCTATGCACCGCCGCCTGTTGAGCTCTTCAATTAATTTTGGCATCTTTTGCAAAATCACATCCCTAAAATTAAATGTGTTCCGATTTGCAGTTAAAGCAGTGCACGCAGTGTGGAGCCAGCCGCCGATTCCCTCATGTTAACATCACAACCCCCCGTATGAATATCCAGCCCAGAGAATTACCTACAGTGTCATTTTCTCTGCATGATCACACAAATTTTCCTATCGCAGCTTTGTGCAGAAAATGTATCAGTTTATCTTTGCCATGTAGTGGAACTTCCTCAGCGGTAATGCCGCTGTCAGCAGTGCAAACAAAAAGATGATTACGGGGCAGAATTATCTAGATTGCCTGTCTCTCTTAGCATCCACAGATATCATAGCACCAAAGAACAGAGAAAGGTACTTTCCTCGCACACACTTGTTTATAAGATAATATCTTTTTACGATAAGTCCTCATTCCCAAGCCCCGCCCCAAACAATATAAATGTATATGAGGGAAAACTAGGCCAAGCCTGAATCAGAATTTCAATAGACCACGTTTTTGTTTAGACTTGCAATTTTGGCACCAAGCACCATCACATCCAGAATATCAATCAAAAGCTGTTATTCTTATGTCTCTGGGATGTGTTTTGAGTGAGACACTTCTCTTCTCAGTGGAAGTGGCACCGGTGAAAATATCTACAATAATCACAACCAGAAGCAGAAGTCACAGATGGTTATTTCTTTTTTCCCTGTATGTGAATTATTCCTCTAATATGAAACACCGGCAACTCGGTCACCTCTCTCTCCCCCACATTACTATGAACGCCTCGACACTTCTGAGTCCTCTGCGACCCCTCCATACATTAAACAGCAGCATTATCTGCTGTTCTGCTTGCTGTTTCACTTGCACAGTTTTATTGGAATGATGCTCGGAGATGTTTGGCTGCAGAGGACAGAAATAGAACGCGGGCGATGATGGATCGTAAAGTATTTCGTTTATTGGACTTAATGGGGCTGAGTTTATAGGTGGAATGGTGAACCATTGAAATGGTCGTGTCAGTGGCGTTACAGTCATCATAAAGGCCCCTGCTCCCTTCACAGCGCCAGCAGGAAACTTAGTCATACGTTGGAAGAGGAATAATAAGTGAGAACACTTTGAAACAAGGGGTCGGCAGAGTAATGAGTTCAAATGAACGTTTTGAGTCAGAACCCAGCTGCTCATTGTGTTGGAGTCACCCATTGTCATGAAAGTGCATTGTGGTTTAACTTTCAAGAGATTTTCTTTTTTTGTAAGATGTCAAGAAATGGTGTTCAGGGTGCGAAAGCCCCTCGCTGATAAAGCCCTACTTCTAGCGCTGTTTCCTTTTGTTCCATACCCCCCACCTCTGGTTGTATAGAGAAGGTGATGGGTGCACAAAGATGAATGTTGAGTTGTCAGGCCACACAGGTTTGCCTGCTCCCCCTCAGCAGCACATTTTAGCCCTTATAGCTGATTGACTCCTGGCTCAGCCTCATTAGTGAATTCGGAGAGGAAAGTTTCATGCAGGCGGGGTGGAGAGGGAGTTTCATAGAGCATGAAGGCCAAATACACCTCTTCCCATGACAATACCAAGGACACCGTTCTGCTGACCGCAGAACCATGGCAGAGTCCTTGGCTCATCTAAAATGCTGTTTCACATAATGGGAGCAAGCTGAAAACAAATAAACCAAGCTGATAATGAGGCTTTCCCTCAATTTCTGTGACATTTTTCCAATAAGAGTCATCTGTGCTTTTAATAGACAACAAACATCTGTGCTGCTGCAGAAACACAGAGTCTAATTTGTTTGGTAATTGTTGGCTGAGCACAGAGCGAGCTAACCACGGTTTTGTCAATAGCTATTAAAGTTCTTAGAAATATACTAAAATGGTTATTCATTACAGTATGCACTAGTCTCATAATTCAGCTGCTGATGTAAGGAGGAAGTTACTGTACTCGGAGGATGTTTTCACACAGAAAAGTTTTTCACTAGCGTCTGATGCTGATGTTTGGAGCTGGGCCTTGTGATTGGCCAGGAATTTTTGAACGTGTCTGGATACATACATGTACATTCTGTGGTTGTAAAAAAAGAAATGGCTGCAGTTTCGGTGAATAAAGGCCACAAAATCACTGATCTGTGTTTTGGGCTACAACTTCCTGGTAAAGCGTTATTAAAGACAGTTTAAAAAGTAAATACATGTACAAAGTAAGGCATGTAAGTCACACCGTCAACTTTTGTTTTCACATGAGACACGAACCCTGTTATTCTTCTCTCGCTGTCTAAACTCCGCATCACCATCATTCGTTATTATTATTTAGTCTGCCAGAGAGCGGTTAAGGACAGTCTAAAAATGTAAATATGGATCGTATTTTTCTGCCTGCATAAACAAATTTTGGGGTTGTTTTTGACGGGAGCCCAGTCTGTAAAAATCCATAACCTCTGATCCAGATCGCACTGCCGGTACTGTATTTTCCTTAATTAAATGGCCAGAAAATGACCGCACAGACCTCAACACACACCAGTCCGCTTGGTTGTAACTAATTATTCAGCATTCATTGAAGACGGCGTCTGGTTAATAGGGCTCATAGCCTCATTCCCAAAGTTAGTTTAGGAAAACGTGTGTGTTTTCCTTTAAACACACACTGTGCGGTTTCTTTCTTCTATAGTTCAATTTTTGTCAGAGTGACTTTGTCTGGAATCTGGCATTGGCAGACAAAGATGTGTCTCTATAGTTTATTACCTTGGGGGTTTTCAATGTGCAGAACAAGAAGTGTTTTCAGTGCAGGTGTGCTGTCTCGGCATCAGTCACAAGAGGTGTTGTAAAAGGAAATGAAAGAAAGATTATAACTGACACATGAAAGTACAGATACACATGATATAAAATGAGACCTTGTGTGTTTTGTGTGATGTCCATGGAGGACTGTTGGATTCAGCTGTAATGAATTCAGTCGGCCGCTTCACATTTTAAGAGCTTCACTTCATGTTGAGATTTTTCAGCCACTGTGTGGAAATGATGACATATTTTCTCCTAAATGACTGATAGTAGCACATGAAGAGAAATTACAGAGTTTTTTATGAGATAGTAGGTAACTGATGATCTTGGCTGACACAACGCTTTTAAAAAATGAATAATTTGTTTTTCGGGTTTTGAATGATGGACTTTGCGGCTTGATATTTTGTCTTTTAATGCGAGGAAGCACTCAAAAATAGAACTTTAACGATGCTCAAATTTGTTACCGCCTGCTCGAGAAGAAGGGAGGTGATTTAAGCTTATGCTGGTTAAAGCTGACATTTATAAAGATAACAGTGATTCATGCAGTTCTGACAGAAAGGTTGACAGTCAAATAAATGGCAGGTTTCTGTTCAAAATGAGATATGGATGATTCGGAAAAAAAAAAAATAGCGACATATGTTCTTGCTCGCGTAAAGCTATAATTAAAATTGTGGAATGTTGTTGAAATTATTAGCTGGTGTACAGCATGTAGTATTAAACTATGTAAGCATCTGTGTTTACCAAATAGCCATGATTACTCTCATGACCCTTATGATTCGACGCGCCCCATACAGCGCGAGGCCGGATGTATGAGGGAATTCAGTCGCTTGCTTTATCATCCGCAACCTTTATTTTTTTTGGGTTGTTAAATTGGAGCTTAATTGCGAAAGCGCTGCAGCACAATAAGGGGGAGAGGGTAGGAGGTAAAGTGGTGGATAGATTGGACACTGCTGGGGCCAGACTCACACCGCTGAGAACAAAATAGAGGTCCCTCTCAGTAATGGTGGCCGGGGAAAAATGGTGCTTGTGAAAAGAGCGGGGAATGTTGATGGGCTGTGAGTCCTTCTGTTGCTGCCATTTTAATGTCGATCGAGGAAAAAAACAAAGCAATCTACAACAAATAAACCAACACGGCGACGACAAAATACAATAATAGCGAAAGTTATACTACAACAGCTAGAACAATACAATAACAGAGAGACAAAATCATTACTATAGCAAACAAGACTATACATAGCAGACAGACAAATCATTAGCAAAACAGACAAATACAATAACTGAGAAAAAACATATGACTGTAGCAAGCAAAAACTATATAAGATGAAAAACAAATGAACACAACAAAAAACAAAACAATAATATAACATTAAATTACACTAGAACAAACAAAACATCATGATAAGGGATAAAAAAAAACCCAACATTCTACAGTGGATAAAACAATTCATAAGAGGCACAAAAATTGAATTCTCTAACATATGAAACAATACAGAAAAAAATATAAAAATTATATATTTATTGATACACTGGTAAACAGTGCATAATAAAAATAGAACAACAAATCAAACCAACAAGTCATTTATGGTAAGGTTTAATTTGGCACAAAAATGTTTTTTTTTTTTTGTTTTTTTTTTAGGTTTTATGGAAACATGATTTTTTTGGGTTGAAATAATCTAAGGTTAAGGTTAGGGAAAGGTCTTCTTCACTAGACAAAACATGTAAAATCTTCCCCTTTTATATCAATCAAGTTAGCTCCTGTAAGAGCAGAAGCACTTAAGCACCATGAAACTTGCAATTATTGGGCATCCCCATTCCCTCTGTAGACAATTAAAACACCAGAAAAGATATAGAGATGGATTTTCTTTTGTGCATCATTGCTATTTGACAGTGAGAAGTGAAATAACACACCTGTGACCTGCTGATTCCCTTAGACTATGAGCATACACTGCTGTTAGTCTGATAATGACTAAAAAAAGGCTCTTGAGATCACGATGACCCTGATTCTGCTGACATGAAGGCGGTCTGATTCAGCCCTCTTCAAGTGTCTTTTCTGCTGGAGCACACCACATGTAGTCTTTCTTCTGCTGCTGTCAAAATAAGTTTTTCTCGAATTTACTGTTCAAGGTGCCTTACCACCGCCGTGGCCCGACTACAGCAACATTGTGCAGCGAGTTGTGTTTGGCAGCAGAGTGTAAACACTAAACCTGTTATTCTGAAGCGCGGGCTGTACAGTTAATGCCGATCTGTCTCTGTTAAAACATGATGTGGATTACAGCGTCTGTGCCTAATGAACTAGATTGAAATGTAAATGCGACTCACTTGAAAGCAGCTGTTTAATGATGAGTCTGTTTGTACTTCTGCTTTAACAAGGACGTTGAATTAAGTGACCTTGTATCCAGGCGGCACGCTGGAGCCATGAGCCTGGATGCTGTTGGACATCATTTCGCTTTTTGACACTGGCAATTTTGTAACTTTTAGTATTTCAACGCATTTTTCAGATCCTGCAATTGGCTGACATTCAACAACTTTATTGTCAAGACATAAAAAGCAACCATGTCAACTATGTCAATTAAAACCACAACAGAAGAGAAGCCTTTTATTACAGCCAGAGCCGCAGTCTTGAAGGTGGCTCTCTGTGAAAATAAAAGAGCAAAAGCGTGGGCTGTTTGTCTCACGAATGTCACTCATTTTACTTTTAAAGCAGGTGCATTTTGGAAAATGTGCTCTTGAACTAAACCTGCCTTGCGTTAATGGAAGCTGTGCTGTTGGAGGTGGAGGGCTGCAGCCCTCCAGGGATCCTTGATAAAAAGCCATTAGTCTCCTGTGGGCAATACCTGGTACTTTACAGTATATAATGGACTTAACATGCAGGTCGTGTAGCTTTGTGTTCTGTATTTTATCTATCGTACTGGGATTAATCCCTAAAGGCTGATAGATGCTAAATGAATATTTATGACCCCAAACAGTGAGGCCAAGATCTGTACTGTAGACACACACACACACACAGACCACAACAAGCTCCATCTCACCACAGGTGGTCCCCAGTGTGTGTGTGGCTGTGCACCTTCAAACTGGCTGACATAATCAAATCCTCATCACATACTTTTAACCAAAGCACTTTACTGTAACATGACTTTATAGATTTCCTCAGTGGTAAAATGATCCCTACCACACTCATGAATGGACCCACCTGTGCTCAGCGACTGTATAATGTGATAAAAGGCACAGTTTACCAGGCAAACAGTGTATTTCACATTCCTTTTTCTAATTGTATTACTATGATTAGCATCCAAACAACACCTGGTCAGCAGCTGATAATTAGATCCCTTCTTCCTCAAGAGTTTCTAGTCCTACGCACTCACTGTGGCCTTATTATACAGTAATTGTAGGGTGTCACTTTAGGTTAAATTTGTTTTCAATACGACTGATAATGTATCACAGGAAACTCATCTTATCATTTTTTTTTTTTTTTTTGAAAAAGAAAAAAATTCTTGGTTTGTTTATCTCCTTAAATGAACCGTCTTTCTTGGCCTTGTTGATTGTATTGCTTGCAGTGTCAACACAGGGTTTATACTGTATCATTCTCCTGCTGCCGACTGAGCCGCGCGGAGAATGTTGTTTCTACCATGGAAAGTGTTGGTGTCACACTCTGCCCATTGAGATTTACACGTCCACAGAGCAACCTGACAGTGCCTCAGATTTGTATTAAAGTCTTTCTGATGTCATTTTAAGAACGCTGGATGGCTTTCATGCAAACGCCGAAACTCTCCCACATGACTGTCTGTTTTGCGGTTTAGGGCTCTTCTGAAAATGATTTTACTGCAATGCAGTTCAACCCATTGAGCTAACTCTCTGCTTTTAACACGTTAGCTGGGGTTGCACGAAATTGCAAATCAGCGGCTGGTGACACTCTCTGTCATGTCTGCAATGAGGGAGAGAAAGAGAGAGAGAGAGAGAGAGAGGGGAGGGAGAGGAGCGGAGAGAGGAAGCAGAAACAGTATCTAACACCTGCAAATGGAAACTGTCACAGCTTGATAACAAACCTAGAGGAGGTTGAGCAGAATAAACACTAAGCTCTCTAATGTTGCTGCTTAATGAGGTTTTCAACGATACGATTCAGTGGGATGGAAAGAAGTGACTGGCACTTGTGAGTGTGATTCACAAGGCGGGCGGCTCCTGTGACCCCTGCGAGGATCTGTAAGTCTTCGTGGCCATACATTTCACTCTCCTCAATGACTGAGATCCTATAGAATATCATAAAAGGAGTCACCGCCACGGCTGGGCGCTCAGCTCTGTCTCTGATTTAGTGCGGGTAGATGGTCAGAGACACTGACGCAGCCTTGCATGACCAGAGGCAAATGAAACAGGAAACTGACCACCTCATCTTCTCAAGGGTGTCTGTGGAGGACGGGAGGGGGTCCAGGTGGAGTCGGCAGGGGTGGGAAGGTCGGGGGAGTTTATTTCACTTATGAGAAAACACTTGCCTGTACTATTCCTGTGCAAACAGAGATAAGAGGGAGAAATAAATCGTATTTTATCAACGCACCTGAACATGCATGCAGCTGAACGCTGCAGTGCTGGATAGCTCGATAGCCTTCTATCTGTATAGCTACAATGTACCTATTGATTGCCTTTACACACATGCAGATAAATTCAGTGACAGCTTTGTGTGTTCAGCCGTCCGCTGTCACCGCCATTACCGCGGCGGCGAGCTGTAGTGTGGGGGTGTCGAACTCATTTTAGTCATGGGCGACATTCTAGCCCAATTTCAAGTGAGCTGGGGCAGTAACACCATGGCAAGATAACCTCAAACATTTTCTAAAAATCTACAAAATCACTGAGTGTTGTCACATTTATTTTACACCTGAAAAACAATATAGTATTTCCTTTTTTATAATTCAAACAACCTGCCGAGCAGAAAATCAGAACAGAAAATAACTGACGCACTGAACTATAGTGGCAGGTCAAGTTATCGCCTGCTTTACAAACAATACAGAAATCACTTCTCTTATTCTGAAGCTGCTGCTGATGGAAAAGATTCTACACAGTCATCAATATCTTTAAATATGAACCCAATTAGCAGTCATCATTTTCTTACATTGCACTCTGGTCGGGATTGAAAAGCATCTGAAGCAGCATTTTACTTCTCTTTTATTCTTAGAAAACATGACATTCTGTGTCCACCAGCAGCTCATAAATGGACAGGAGCCTGCTCTCGGCAGTGTTGTGTCATGTAGCCACGATGCTAGGGGTGTAACCTCTAACCCTAACCCTATCCTGAAGAAATCACAATTGTTAAATTATCAGCGCTTGAGAAAGGTCTAGTTCCTCCCATTATCATTTTAGGATTCAGGTTTGTATTTCCTTCCAGCAGTTGAGGTTGTCTTAGGTGATAATGAGCTCAGGATGCATTGATTGTGCTCTTGTAAATAGATAAAGGAGATTGCAAAAAGGGGAAGAATTCTGTTTGAAATAGGCATCAAATAGCACACTTATCTCAACAGTCTGCTTCATATTTTCCCCTCTAAGTGGCATCTTAAGAAAACACCATCATATTTCCCTGTTGACCTTGATCCTGTCAGTTATATCCATGCTTCTCCTCTGGCTCATGACTCACCTGCTTCCAAACATCTGCATGGTGATGTCGGAACAGCAAGATGTGTGTGAAAAAGGTGAAGACGAGAGGAGTGTGAAATCTCATCTGAACTGCAAATTAGATAGCACATGCAGGATATCTAATAGAACATCTCACTTTGGATACGATATGCAGACCGTTGCTGCTGAAGTGTGATGTCGTACAAAGTATTTTTGAGTGTTTCTCAAGGACAGCGTTTCTTTGGGCAGCTTTCCTCTTTTGGGGATCTAACCTGTGATCTCTTAATTACAGTCTTTGTGAGCGCTAGGCTACCCTTTAACTCCTTGCGCCGTTCACGGTTCACAAGTCCATAATCTATTTAGGTGTGGGAGGCACAGGCTTCATTACAAATGAAATGGTCCGTGCATATCAGCAAGAGAAGGGAGTGTCATATTAGCAAAGTGGACTTGAATATTATACGCTGTCACATTCTGCTTTGAGACGTTATTTGACATTGTCACAGAAAGCCTTCCTCTTCACGCTTCTGTAAAGTGGTCCCACTCTATTATACGCAGCAATGACACTTGAACCTCAAATGCCAAAGGTGCAAAAGGATTTTCCAACTGTCTGACTATGACCGAATTGTGTTAAATTGCCATTTGGTCGATGCTTTTATCCAACACTGTGCTTAAGCACTGGTAGTAAAAGAACCTGAAAGTTCAGTTCACATTCACTTCAGGCATGTTTTGATGATTTATTTAAAGTCTGGTATTTTTTTTTTCCTCCTTCAGTTTGAATCAGCTGGGCAGGTGAGAAGAATATCTTCAAACAGTGCAGGTCAGTAGCTCTGACAGTGTTATACAAGCCAACTGAGGGAAACAATGCCAAAGTGCACTCAGTTTTATGGATATTAGAGTGTACATGTTGATATCTTCTAACAAGCAGATCCTGGGTGAACTGAGGGCAGCCTGTGTGGTTTCAACTCAAATTCAACTAATTCTTCATGTCTCCTTAACCTCTTAAACTCCCTCACTTTCACCTGGATTTCCCTCATGCTTCAGTAAAAACAGAAAAATGTATCCACAGCGCACAACAGTGTCTCATATATTCTGTATCTGCTTGTTACAGCATTTAATAGCAGATACAGTATATAACGCTGACAGTGAGCCAAGATACTGTGTTTCTATGGCTGCAGCATTACAGCAAATTGAAATGTTTTAGATGCCTTGTGCATAATTTTATGCACACTCTCCTGGAATTCAGCCTGACATATTTGTATCCCTGGAAAGCTGCATATCTGCGAGAATTAGGATAATGTCTGGTAGATTTTAGTGATGTAAACACGGAGCGAAGAGCACAATCAGGTCCCTCATGGTTACAGCAGCTAAAAGTTGCAGCGGCTGGATTCATACATCTTCGGGTTTGTTTTTTTTGCAGGGAACGATTGGCTTTAACACTAGTCAAGGAACCATAGGTTTCTCTTGACAAAGACCACCAGCTCAGCTCGACCCCAGTGACTCAAGACTTCACTTGAACTTAATGCTTTTGACTTGTTACCTTCCTTAAGCCCAACAATAAAATGTATGCCATTAACTTCTAAATTTTCCTTCATTAGATGACTCTTAATTTCCAGATTCACATGACAAATCCAGCAGCGTCCAATCATGTTTCAGGAGAGAACAAGGAAGTACAAATAAACACAATGTCTTCTGTCATTATCATATATTATTATTATTTTAAAATTGCCATCACACTTGGTGTAGAGTGTATTATGTCGACTTGGCGCTTGAAGTTTTAGACTTGCCGCTTTGGACTTGTATTCTGCCTCTAGAGGAACTACACTGTAGCATCCTCCTTATGCTTCAGCTCAAAGTGTCGGGTGTGAAACCCTCACCCTTCATGCCTTCATACCATTGACCTCCGCAGCAGCACACCTAATGAAAATAAACACAGTTTAATGTTGCAATGCAATTCATGACAAATTATCATAAGGTTTCACTTTTGTGAGCACGCCTGTGGACGTAATTCAGTATAATGATGGTCAAAAGTTCATTATAGAAACAAATAGGTGAGATCAGTGTGGCGACACTGATAACAAGGTTCTTTTCCTCATCTCTGTAATGAATGGAATAATCAGCTCAGTGAGGCTGCTGTCGAATGAACGTCAGCACTAAACCATTTCTCATCCACACTTCTACTCCCCCGATGGGCTCATTAGTGAGCTGCTGAAAGCTGTACACCACTGCTATACAACATATTTATTATTTATCATCTTTTTTTTCCTATTCTTCCTTTTTCGCCTACTTACTTCGTTTGCACTACATCAGTGGCCTACTCTACTGGAAGTCTCTCTCTGAGGCTGCGTTACTTTATTCTGTTGTTACATGTGGGTGGGTTATTATCAAAGAAATAATGACATGTGTTGGGTTTGTTAATTGGGTGTGATAAAGAAATCCTGCCCGGTATCTTTTAGCTTTCTGCGTGATCTTACGTGATGACACTAACATTACTAGCCGTAATGGCTGGAGCTAGGATAAAAATATCTTGTGCGAAATTGACGTCAAGTTCAACATCATCTGCGTGGCATGAGAGGAGAACATATGCTCATTAACATTGCTGCCATTAGCATCAGTGGAGTGAAAGACATAACAAACCAAGATACAGAATATTTTCCTTTAAAAAAAACAAAGAAAAACAAAAAAACTCACATACATGTTTGTGTTTTTTCAGCTAAAAACACTTGATAAAATCACCAAAATCACAGCACACAGTATAAACGGACTCATAAACATAATAATATCATATCATGTATGCTTTTTGTGTATGTTTTCAAAAACATTGCCCTGCTGCAGTGTCCTGAACTCAGAGAAATTGAGATTTTGGATTCTGAAACTGTTCACCCAATACACCTCCATGATCCACTCTAAATATCCTGCACTTTTACTACAGTACCACCAGTTTTCCAGCATCTGATTTATAGTCATTGCTTCATCCACTGTACACATGCTGGAATAGAATCCTGTGTTTGCTGTCTCAAGGCAAATTTTCAGTGAGAAAATATTTTCACAGTATTTGTAGACCCTTAAAACATTATGTTGAATATATGAATGTTTTAAGACTTCTTTGGTGAGCCATTTTCATCTGGCCCTTCAGAATCCATTCGACTGCAGTAATCCCCAAAACTTGTTAGAAACAATTCCCGATACATAATTCTGTACTCACACGCTTTTTATAGAGCATGGAGAAAAGGCTGTGTTTCTTTTCATACATACAAAATTTAGTATTTGCACTGGAGGAAAGCGCCAAAAAAAAAAAAAACCCCACACACGAACTCTGTGAAGACCAATCGTTATTTAAGTTGACTATTCAAGGTTTTTATATTCCTGCAGTTATTGATAGAGAGATGTTTATTACTAGAAGACCAAATCATGTGTGAACAAGAACATTGAGAAGCTGTGAAAAACAGGATCGTGACCAGACAGCCGATAGTTGGAGCAGCGGGGAACTTAAACATATGGGAGGAAAATGAATGACTAATTCAACAACTACAGTTGACATGCCCTTAACTCTGCACTGCTCCAGTGCAGCTGCTCGGGGCTCACCAGTGTGACGCCGGGGCCGTTCTGTGGAGCTCCCAGCTGTGAATGTAATTGTGTGCATGTGAAGCAGGGAGCTGCTGGAACAGCGCATGCATGCTCAATCAACGTTCTCCTGATAAATAATACGGAGAGAGATTAGTGCCAGCAGAGATTGTATTTGTGTTGCATAAATTTTAATTCGTCACCCTCAAATTAAGATGTTGATTAAAAAATAGATACATGCATTTATTGAAAAATTAATTCTGAAAAATATTTATAGGTAAATTAAAGCCATTGTCTTTATGTTTGATTTGATAACATTTAAATCAAACTTAAGATCGCTGTAGGATCTCTGTCTGTGTGATGGTTCTGGCTTGATTTGTAACAGAATGAAACTTTCACACGATAAACGTATAATTTGTGGGGGCTAATCTTTTGAAGAGACCCGGAGAGTGATCATGGATTTGTGACCTTCACCAGCACTTCCCTTTTTCCTCCCGCACCAGGAGTCATCTTATTAGCGTGCCAGTTTTCCCTGTAGAACAAAATAGGAGGCGAGAAAAGTAAACGTTGTAGGAGGGACGAATTATCACTAAATTAAATGTTTCTTTGCCATTTGATTCCATGTGCGCATCCATTATGCTAGGCAGCCTTGGCAACTTGAAAGGTTTCACCTGATAAAGCAGTCAGAGTGACAGCTGTTTTCTTTTGTTTTGGTAACAGCAGCTAGAGTTTAATAGTGTGCTGTATTCAAGAGGTGGATGTAGCTTCTTAGTCTATGAAATTGAAGTCAGTGGGGAAGTGCCTTGAACCTGCATTCTTTCAAATGGCCAGCAGGTGGCGATATGTAAAAGAAGTCTGATCGTAAAAAAAAAAAAGTTTATGAGAAAATAAACCCCACTTTCCCCTTGATTTATTATCTCAGTAGATATTGCCTTAATGAGGTTATTATCTCAACTGCTAGTTTCAAGTCTTCCTTAGTGCATCATGTTCATTTTGGTAATTTATTTATTTTATTTTTTTTTCAAAATAGAAAATAAAGCAGGATTTGCTTTATTTTTGTTGCCGCAGCAACCTGTCAATCAGGATAGAGCCATAGCGGCACTGTGCACATTAAAATAGCTGTGAACTAGTTTTGGGGTGTTTTTAACTTTGACCCTTTCACAGTGTGTTTTAACACCGTGGAACATCTGAGCTGTGGCTCAGGCGGGGGAGGAGGGGACCGCCCAACGTGGCGGTCATGTTAAAGTATCCTTGGGAAAGATTCACTGGCTTTAAATTCCACATCATGAGAGAATGAATGGATACATTATGGCACCATGGGGCATCATGTAGTGTAGCTACTTATGAATGTGTGTGTGAATGGGGAAATGAGCATCTGCAGTGTAAAAGTGCTTTAAGTGGTTGCTACGACTAGAAAATTGATATACATTCAATTTAATGACTGCTCATTAAGGAGTCATTCACTAGGTCCAGCGTTCTATCACTCTAATAATACTTGGTTGAAACTTTGATATTATTGAATTTGATTGCATGTAAATTGACAAGCATTCAGTGCTGCCTTTGTATGAAACATAGTAATTCAGTGTGAAGGGTTAGGCTATATTAAGTTTGATAGAGGTTGAAGGATTTCCATCTGTGAGACAAGAAACCCTCAACGTCACATTTTGCACCCTGTAGACTATAAAAAGGCAGTTATTCAATCATTTCATCAATACTGAGCATTATTGTTTGATTGATTGATCTGCCCATTACCTACCTCAAATTTGCTTTCCTCTTTTCATGCTTTTCAGTTGTGTAATAAGAGGAAATCATTTTAATTGTTTTACTCAAAATAATAATTGTTTCCTGTGGTTCTTGTTTGTTGCCTTTTTAATGCTTTGTAACGTTCTGTTGAAAATCTCCCCAAGACAGCATATTTTATGTTCAAATTGATGTATTTTTTCGTAAATATGTTCGTAATTCAGAACTTCAACACAGCACCCCACCTTTTAGTGATTTAAGGAAATCCGCTGTCTTTGATTTTAACACATTGTTGTCAGTTTAGGTCATTTATCAAATGATTTATAGTCAGATAATCAGTTGTGCATTGCTGTGTGGATCCATATCATTTAAAAAATATATTTGATGAATGTAACATGCGTTTGATATGAATTAATGCTGGGATAATGCATTCTGATCAGACTGCACCCAGTGGGAGAGAGAGAGACAGTGGGAGTGAGAGGTGTCATTGCGGGTGTGTGCATGTGTGTGTGTGTGTGTGATTACTGACTCAGCTGGAGAGGGCAGACAATGACAATGATGATATTCAGTTATACTCATGGCAACTGAGGCCTTAATTTAGACATGCTGCAGTTACCAAGAACAAGGCTCTTTAGTTTCACACGCTGGCAGGCTATACATAGTTTTTGTACCTTTGCCAGGTTTGTCGTCTTCATTGTTTGGAAAACTGCACTTGGAGTTGAAATTTTTCCTTAACCAATTTCAACAGACAATTCACTTTTCAAACTATGATCTGCCACCATTTGTATATCTAAGCTGTAAAATAAACAAAGTTTAATTAATGCATGACCTATAGCTTCCTTAAATCCAAATTAAAACCATTTGATGCGTCACGAAAATAACAAGGCTCTTTCTTTTTTTCTTTTTTTTTTTTTGCGTCTCGATAATGAATAGAATAATTAGGTCTGTGAGGCTACTGTCGAATGAATGTCAGCTTTAAACCATTTCTCATCTTGACTTCCTCTCCCCAGATGGCCTCATTGATTTATCCATTTCCACGCATCCTTGCTGTGCATCTGAAATATGCCGCTGCAAACACATCATGAAAAAAGCCCCGAAATTGCCAAGGGCATATGGGTCTTTTAGTTTTTATGCCTCACACTTCTTTCTGGACACATCCGTCTCATCACCTGCCCACTGCGATGGCCAGATATGATTATAATTACACCACAGGCCTGTCTGGAAAAAGCCTGAACGCGGCACAGCCTCGTTTGGCAGCCCGTCTTCTTCTCCTCTTTTTTTTCTGCCAGTTTCTGGTTACAGCTCGAGCCTGCAATGAGAGCAGAAGCTGATGCTGCAGTACACTGGTACCACTGCAGGGGAGGGTTCTCATATTCAGCTTCATCTTCAAAGGCTTTTCATTGTTGTTGCACAGGCTTGATGACATGCCCCGTGCTACATGGGCAAAGCAGAAATGCGTTGCCTGTTGTGATCTCTAATCATTGTTTTAGCCAGCGGTTTGGCGCTTACACACTGTCTTAACTCAAGCGTGCACAGTTTCTCAAAGTGAAATACCAGAAGTGCTGCAATAAAAGAAAGCGTAAAATACTTCTTAGCATGTTAAGGTACAGGAACATAATGTGCAAAAAAAATAAATAAATAAATAAAAGTGGTTATCGATTCATTATTTAAATTTTTACTGTAGCTGTGCAGGCGGTACAAAAGCTAACGCTGCTTTCATGCCAAACCCAATGCAACACTCAGAGCAAGGCCGTTATTTTCAATGGACAGTGCAGCTGAGTCTTCTGAGCAGCTTTACACAGTCATGACAGCACAGATCGCCCTGGTTTACTGTCTCATTCTACAGCCAAACTTAAACTAAAAGGGCCATTGTCCGAATTTTAGAAAAAATTATTTAATTTTTCATAGTATTAACTCTGCATGTTTCTATATTTTTTATGACAGAAGGACAATCACATGTACTCACTATTTTGTTGGCTCAGTTAGTTTACAATGCATTTAACTTTAAGAGCTTAGCATTTTTCTGTTTATGCAAGGCTTGCTGACTTACTGACATCTTTTAAAATAGTTCTTAGGTGCTGTTTTCTTAGTTGCAAATGCTGGAGCATATACCCAAAGAATTCATAATAATGATATTATTTAAAATTGGAAAACATTAGAGACAATTAGAGAAAATAAAGCGATTATTCAGCTTCGTCTTCGTTCGTTGTGGGCTCAGTGTCTTTTTTGGCAATACGCTGGGTTTGTCACAGTATGTAACCAACACTGCAAGAATCATAGAAAAGAACATTACATATGGACAATGAAAAACGCCTGGTGAGAACAGAAAGAAAGAAAACAGTTTAAGAGGCACTGAATCATTTCTACAATATATCATGTTATCATGATGTTCAGATATAGTTCTGTGCTTTCCCTCTCTGAACATACCTCATTACAAGATGCAAAGTGTTGAAGATGTAGTACTGCAAACAGCCAGGCAACATTTGCAGTTCTTAGATTACACTGTTTACGCTTTGCACAGAATTTTATCAGCTGAAACTCTCGCACCTAAAACACCACGCTTGGACATGAAATGGGACATGCTGAGCTTCATTCTAGCCGGATCTCGTATCACTGCTCACAAGCGATGCGTCCTAGGCTTTAAAGGCTGTAATACACAGCAAATGTTTTGTAGCAGTATGGCTCGGTAATATTTCCCACAGCAGGCACAGAATTTGCAAATGGGACAAAATCAGTGTGACGGCCAAGAAAGTGCCATCAGTCCAGACCTTCAGTTGTTGCACCACAGGCTTTTATTTCCGCTATAATTCTGCCGAAGGGGAGGGAGCGTAAAGTGTTATGAAGTGAACAGAGCGCCGCAATGAGCTATTAAAAAGCATACGTCAAAAAATGGGGTTGCTTGTTACCACAGCTTCCGTCCAACACCAGCAACACTGAATGCAAATAAACACACGATGTCGGGTAATTATCAGCTCTCAATGGGCTTGAAGAGTCAAGAGTTGGAAATATAGTCCTTCATCAACCATGCACGGCTTTTGGATCTGTGTGGGGACTGCAAGAACTGCGACTGGTCAGCAATGTCCATGTCTCAAGTTTCACATACCATTTTCAGGATGTTGTTTAGATTAAAGATAAGAGCAAAGCAGTGGAAGAATGGCTCAATTTGTTTTAACTTTTCAATAAGACACATTCATCCAAGCCATCTCACTGAGCCCAGCACCTCAAAGTGAATAACAGCATGTAAACATGGTGATTACATATCAGTAGTTTATTATGCAGTAAAACAAAGCAGGCTATGTGTTGTCAGCCCAGTCACCTGCCTTTATCTGCAACCAGCAGCTCTATAGGTTAGTTAATTGGTCTGTCCACAAGTATTTCCTTCACAACCTCTAGAAAAAACAGTTTAACCTCTAGTTGGATGAAATTTGGCATGGTGGTTTATTAAATTGGTGTGATTGTATTTATACGATCATCTAAAATTGGGTGTGACAGTGTGAGAGGCCTATCCCAAATAGATGCTTAACGTCCAAGTAGATTTGGATTTTCACAAGATTTTACTGACAGGCTGGTCAAGAGTAAAACGACAATTGATTTACTGTTCCTGCCAATAGGGTGCCACAGGAATTACTTCTCAAACCAGGAAGTGGGTTATCACTTTAGCACCTTGGGGGTTGGTGGTTGGATGCCTGGAATAAGGTCTCTGGTTAACAAACTACGAGATGTCCCGTTTGTTGTGTGACATAAAAATACATTTTTTAAATTACCTTTGAAAATATTTGGTAAGTTTCTATGTGTCCTTAAAAGGTGGTTTCTAACAACTGGCCAAATAAGACTTCAGTAGTTGTCGGGACATTAAGTGTCATCATACACAACACAGATGGAAACTCTCTAAATAGTCTGCCTTACAGCCTCTAGTCGTGTTTTTCATTGCTTGTGCAAACTCTAGTAGATTGTAAAATAGGTTAATATGCTATTTATTAGATGAATAAAATATATATTAAATGTTATATTGGTAAAACATAAGATTTGGGTGTTTACACTGGGCCTGAAACTCAGCTGGTATGGTGGATTGTTGTGTTACGTGTGTTGTGTTTCTCATACAAATAGGAAAGGTGTACTGATGGAAAAGCATCAGTACTGATGAAATGGTCAAGAGGAGACAAATCAGTGACAGTGGGTGTATTTCAGACAAGTGTAAGATATCAGACGCACAAAGAGCAGAGTGTGTGCTGCAGCTGGCCTTGTCACATTATCATGTAACTGTACCTTCAATTCCCAGGAAGTCTTTATATACTGCAGCCTTGAAAGATGTTCCAACCTTTGAATCAGCTCCATTGCCGGTCAATAATGTTGCTTTCTCTCTGTCTTTGCCTCTCCCTCTAGTGTCTCTCACCATGCGTAACAGCGGGCAGGCACAGAATAAACCACAGCTCAGGAGCAGGCATTCATTTGAATGCATTAACACTTCTTAATCAGCCCATGGTAAGATTTTTCTACTGCTTCATGACCAAGCCAGCAGGAGCCTGTCCCACATCTTCTCCTGGCTTATGACATCAGCTTCGCAAATATTCTGAGGGCAAAGCTTTTTGAGTCACTAGGAGCGATAGAGAGTAAGAGCGGAGGTGGAGACGCAGGGGAGAAATCTCTGGAAGGATTCGATCCAAAGCATGCAGGGGGACGTTTTGATTTAAATAACAAGTTTGGGAATCAATACGGCATCTTTTTTTTGGCACGCACTGTAATTCAGGGGTGTTTGGAGAGGGGTAAGGATAGGTTGTGCTTTCATAACCATCTGGGTTGCCCTTTTTTGGAGACCTGCATAAGGATTCATCTGCCTTCCCACAGTAACTACAGTCAGTTTGCCCTTGAGCAAGGCAGTTAACTACCAGCAGCTGCTGCTGTAGAGCTGCTTGGTGGATGCACTGCTGGACCACTGCCAGGATACAAATACAAGCCTCAGACTTTTACTCCCCCTCTGGTGTTATTGAAAAAAAAAAAATCCTTTGTGTTCCTTCATGTAAAATCTGCACCATGCAAGAATGTTCTGAATATATTTGTTTTGACACAAACTTAAGCATAAAGACTTCCCATACATTCAAACTGACTGCCCCAATGAAACTGTTATCTGGTGTGGTGGCATTTTCTATGCAAAGAAAATTTAAGAATAGAATACAAATTCTGAGCTGAGCTGCAGCAGAAGAACACACTGTGCTGAGCAAATTAATGTGACCATCTTTAGACCGTTTTACTCTCTTGTCGTCTGGAGCACAGTTAGTGCTTGTGAGCATTCTGTGTGTAATTTACTGACGCTGGATTACTCTATTACAGGATTTCTGAAAATAAAAGTTCTTACTTTCGGTGGAATGCTGTTAAAATGTTCAGCCTGATTTGACCCGACCGGTACATAGACTACTTCTCTGGTTTCCGAGTGGAACATAATGAGCCTGAGAGGCCTTGAATGAGAGTGAAGTGCCTCCAGGCCACTTGGTGGCAGTAATGCATCTACGTTTTTTCGCTCACGTCTTCTCTTTTGTCTGCTCGAAATCTAAAATGAGGATGCATAAGCGCAGTTATAGTTTTATGGACTAACTGCCATGTGTCATTGTTTCACCAAAGAACACACAGGAGAACTCTGCTGTTTGTGTCTAATGTAAAAGAGACATTGATTTATATGAGTTCTTATCTCTTTATTTTACTCGTGTGCAACTTTTATGTAAATTCGTATTATTTTAAGTATGTCATTTTTTTTTTTTTTACCATAATCCCAGAGAAAACGTGATTCTCTCAAAACATAAATGTATGCTGGCCCTCCTTAAAGGGACAGTCTCTTTTTATCCATGTGAACAAACAACTGTTGCTGTGCTGATGACATTCACAAGCAGGCCAGGAAAATGTCAGTGAATGACCAGTAAATCCTATTTTTTATTGTTTATTCAAATGATTAAATTTGACATTATCAAAAACAGTTACATCCAGACAAACCAGGCTGACATTTTTTTTATAGAAGCATGGAGTCTCCAAACACCACAAATAAGCTGTTTCTGTGTCTCCTGCCAACATAAATGAAGGTTTGTATATTTAAAAATAAATATCTTCAAGAGGAAAAACCACGTACACAAAAATACCAAGCACCTCACTGCATGTTTAAAAATGATGTTGAATGAAAAGCTATTGAGATTATTTTTTCTGTAAAAACATGAAAAATGTGGCATACTGCATACAAATGTCTTTTACACACTATAACAACAACCTCCAGTTATGAGACTGACAGTGTACATGTGTTGGGATCACTAAGTAATTAAAAGTGGGCTTCAGGCTAGAGACAAATCTCTGCAAATGTAATGAAAGTTTACAAAACACTTGGTGCAGTATCTTTCCTCTCAGCCTTCCCACTGTCTCAGTAGAAGCAAATCCTGAGAGGAGTACACTGCCCACTCTCCTCAGAAAAAAGAAAACACTGAACAGAAGTTGGTAAGTGTTTAGGGTTGTGCAGCTTATTCTTTAGAAACAGAGTGTGATCCTTCCCACGTCTCGCTGAGTGTCAGCCTTTTTTACATACTGCACAAACATGGTTTTGGATGAAAGTGTCCCTGAGATGCTGTAAAAACTCCAAAAATAAGCTTGAGGAGGCAAAACAACTCCCAACAGAGAAACCGCTCAAAAATTAATTTCTCATCCAGAGTGTGAGTTTAACGACTTGAAAATAATTCAGGCTTTGACCAAAAAAAAAATATATATATATAGACCCATAACAGCTGTCAGTATGAAGAATTTAAATATTCTCCATGATTCATGGAGTGCTGCTTCTACAGGTTTAATCCACTTATTCTGGGTGTATGGCAAACATTTTTTTTTACATAAGTAGGCTATGTCTCAAAATGATAATCGTACACCTTGTGTGAGTGTCAATCAGGCCCACCGTCCCCGAAACCCAGATGAAAATAGATTATTCTTTGTTCTGTTCTGAAAGGAGACCAGCATGAGCACATTAGACAGCAGGTAGCCTCAAACAGACCATGCTGGCTGCAAGATGGTCCCTTCATTTTCACCATTAAGAGACACAGACACTGTGGGTGAGTCAGCCTGGATCTGCTTTTACTGCCTGCTCCTCCTGTGCTGCTTGCCGCTGTAGGGCCCCTAAAATATTTTCTCAACTTCTTCCAAATCAATGATTCTCATGCAAGTCGACTGTGGTAGTTTCTCTTTGTGTGTGTGTGTGTGTGTGTGTG
>JAOWBC010000248.1:1267277-1281430 GCA_028566105.1 Hypoplectrus providencianus
ACACACACACACACACACACACACACACACACACACACACACACACACACACACACACACACACACACACACCCTCAGCTTTTTCTCGACTCAAATCTATTAATCATGTTACCTGTACACTGCTCACTGTGCCAGCTGGTGCAAGTCATTTCTAATGTCAGTGCTGTTTACTGCTGGTCTAATTTAAAATTCATCAGTGGTACAAACTCTAGAGCTTTTCTGATTCTGCTGCACTCTGTTCCCCAAAATTCCCCCACCATGGAGAGAGGAAAAAAACCTTCCCGCAGAGCAAGTGCGAGCTGAAAACAGGACGTACGGATGGAGGGATTTGTATTTTGTGAGATTTATAGCCTCGGTGATGACAGTTCCACATCTCAGACTCCATTTCCCTTTGCTGCAGCTGTGATTGCAGCCACTCACGAGGCATACTGGAAGCAGCCGTGCATGCTGGAAGTACCATGAAAATCCTGGGGCTCCCACACAAGGTGTTCCACTGCCTTGAACCCTGAACACGCACTCGCCACACTTCCCCCTAGGGAAGCAATGCTACTTTATCCCCGTGCCTTCCCCTACGTTTCACATTTTATGTAAAACGCATGTCACTGTTCTTTGCTGTCATTTGAGACATGAGCAGTGTGGGTAAGTGATAGCAGGATGTGAGGAGGGGACGGGGGGGAGCAGTCACTCCTAGTCCTCTCTCCACAGATGTTCTCACCTTGTCAGAGACATGTCAAAACGGTGCGAGTCTCTCAGCCAAGGCCTCATGATCCTGTCCATCAGCCACACAAGGAGATAGACGCAGAGGGGAGGAGGTGTGGGGGGGGGATCAAAGGAAGTGAAGCAGCTTTAGCCTGAAGGTTAGAGATAGGAAGACGGAGGTGGTCGGTTTGAATCCATGGGGGCGGGGGGAGGGGGATCAAAGTGGGCGGAGCGAATGAGTCTTAAAGTGCTGTAAGAAATTTTTGCCGTGGAGTGCACCTGAGAGATTCTTGTGGGAAAAAGTGGTAAATACAAATGGGAACTTTGGGAATTGCCTCTTAATCTGATCTGAAGAGATGCAACGATAAGAAGCGGGATGATTTACATGGCGAGCCATTTCATGTAAGACTTTTTTTTATCGTACATTCATGTCTGGCATTTTTGTGAATATTTGACTGTTGATGTTTTTGTTATGCGGGTTTAGTTTTGGCTCTTATTTCATGCAGCGCCATGTGCTGTGTAAAACATTAAACATCCATAAAGAGACACTTTGATTAATGGCTTGCATTATGCTATGATGTCCCACTAACAGCACTCGAAATCTGTGAAGTCATACTTTCAATTCAGAAAATTAAGCTTTTTTTTTGGATCACTTGAAGGCAGTATCAGTTCCTTCAGCAGCAAGTACCAAAGTGCCCTTGAGCATGAATAGCAGCACCACTCACTCACTCACAGATGTTTGTGTGTGTTATAAGTTATCCATTCTGGGACTGATGCTTGGCAGCTTATATTCCGTCTGAGGACCTTTTGGTTAAAGAGGACGTATAGGCTGTTATCTGTGTGTGTGTCTCTGCATGCAGCTCTTTTCCCTGTGCTCCTGTCGCAAATGAAATCACGCTGCTCTACAACTTGCCAGGCCAAACAAGGCTTTAAAATGCTTGTGGTGTCCGAGGCTGCAATAATATCCGTCAGGTCTAATGAATGTCTCTTTCTGATGAAGCGAGGTGTATAAAGTGGATGTATGCAAGATTAGCGTGCAGTGTTTTTGCATTTTGTTAGCTCATGCATTGGAGAAAAAAAAAAAAGAATGGGGGGAAAAAACAAGCCTCTATTTACTTCAGATTGAAATTAGCATATTTACTGCTCAGTCTTGTGATGCTTCAGTGATTATCTGCCCGCACCGCTCTGAACATTTTGCAATCATTACTCTAATTAGTTGACCAGGTTTATCTGCATATTATTCTTCTCTAAGTGGTAGGCAGCAAATGAACGCAGCCTACGAAGCCATTTGCAACATGGTGGAGGGCTTGTATGGTTTTAATATTATGAATATTGTTATATCCACCGCGGTAATTGGCTGGCAAGAAGTAATCATCATAAACATAAGCGTCCCACTACTTGAGGGTGGTATGCATATTTCCCACAGCATGACTTTAAGGTGATTGGTTCGTCGCAGGGGCAGCAGTCATAGAGAGAAGGTCTGAACAATTTAAGGATGCGTTAAACTGCAGGGGCTCTTCACAAAGGTGAACTACTGCAGCTCTGCATTAGATTAGTCAAGGAGAGAAGCCAGTATTACATCTTATAAAGACGTCCAGCAGACTGAAACAGGCATCCACTGTGAATATTTTTTTGTTTTGATCAGCCTGTTTTGGTGAACAAATAATTATGTGTAATTTGTTTCTAAATGGCAGTTTCATTCAAAAAAAAAATAAAGAGCATGATGATCAAACTGCAGAATCTAAAATGAAGCAATTACTTGTTGAATTGTGAAAAGAAAATCTTCAAAGAGCAACATTTCATTTTCACAATGAGAATATTAGATGTGATTACTTTTTCTCCTATCAGACTGAAGGTCAGATGTGATTCAAACATCTTGATTTTTCGAGCAAAACAAAAGAAGAACACCTTCAGCATCACTCATTTTATTTTATATCGTACTTAGTTACTCTTCAGTTGTTGATTATGTCAGGAAAGTGTTTCAATACACTAATTGGAACTTAAGAGGCATTTTGATGTCATATTTTGAGGACTCCAGAGCAAAGTTACCCAAAAGTAATTACAGTGTTGAGACTACAGCACAGAGTATGAGATGACTGATTACCATGCTGAACTAGGTAATTATTTACTGATTAACTTTCCAGTCCAGCTGAATAGATTTTTTAAGTGGTCCTTCCATACATGGAAACATGATTCCCTGCAGCAGAAGAAAAGAATAATTTCAGATTCTATTAACTGTGTTAGGTGTTATTATTTATGCCTTTTTTTCTTTTGGTTTGTTTTCATTTTACTGGACGTTTGTTGATTGCAACAAGTGATGGGTGATCTTTTTACTTTTTCTTTTTAGTGTACCTTTTGAAATCTACACAACTCTTTGTTGCTTTTTGAAGACTTTCATTGAAAGAAAACATTGCACTACATTTTGATGAATAACGGCATCTGTCGGTGTGAAGAAACTTGTCTGTCCGCTCTGTCTCAGATGGATTTCTGTCTGTATGCTTATTGAATATCAGTGCCAGATGGAAGATCTGGACTTAAGAATCTGAGCTTAATGTGAACGCTGGGGGACTAACATTGTGGATGCTAGTGATTCATTGTAATCCATTTGACAACTCTGACCTTTTTTAGTGGATTGGTTTTATGATTGATTCACGTTAAATACAGTTTCTTTGTCAATGAGGAATGATCCAGTCACAGTCACTTAGTCAAGGTAGGCCACCAACTCAGTTTAGCGAGACACAGCTAACCCTGGTTGTGTGATTGCAGTGAATCATCACCAGTATCAAAGTGGTGGCTGTTATCAAGATGAACCCCATAAAGGACCCTCAGGATAGTCAGGTTGGTGTTCTAACCTCTGACCTTCAACAATAATGCACCACTTTGCAGAGAGCTGCAAAGTGGTGTAAACAGCTGTTTCCAGATGCTTCACCTGCGGATTTTTAGGGATTATTGTGGTTTTCTCTGATAAATGAAATATGCTTCTGCGTGTGATGACATTTCTGTTTTGTTTAAACAGCTAGTACCTGTCCAATTTGCTCCAGGCATTGTTAGTTGTCATTTGTTCAATTATGATTTTTCTGCCCCTGATCCACAGGGAACAGAACCCAGGACCTCGTCATTTACAAACTAAGTACTGAGTATAACACATGAAATAGGCACAGTAATACGTGATTGTAAAACAATTCTGTAGTCTAAAATATGTTGTTAATTTCTAATTATTATGTTTTTTTTTCTCTTTACAACCATGAATCCCTCAGTGTTCTTGATCTCCATGTCAAGAACTAATGGTCCATGGATAGGAAAAAGCCTAATACACAGCCAACAATATAAAATGGGGCAAACCATTTTGGACACCCCACACAATCATTCATGGCATTAATTAACCTGTGGTTGAAAACTGGTATATTTTAACTCACAAAAAGCAACTAAAACAATTGGACAATTTTATCACTGATTTCTGCCAGATACCTTGGGTGGGTTAAAGCAATTTTACCAAGTGGTTAGCGTGCAGCAAAAGGAGCAAGGTTTGGGTTAAATGGGCTTGGTTGCAATGGTGGAGTGGAATGTGACAAAGAAAATGACAGACTGTGATGTACAAAACTGTGTAAACTTGTTATTTTTAAGTAAACTAGTAAAATTTTACTTTGAGACAGGACTCAAACAATGCTGAAAGGATCTGTTTGGTATGTTTAAAATTTCCTTACTTGCTGCTTTGCTTCCAATTAAGTTGGTTTTTGAATTTCATTGCATTATTTTTCCGAACTTATACCTACCAAAAGTGGATGGGAACAGCCTGTATATTTGTTGTTCTTTGGTTTTGCTTTTGCTTTTTTATTCCTGATAAAAAAGTGTTGCCTCCTAACCACTACATGCCCCAACCTAAGCTGTTAACTTTGCCTGCCTCCTCTCTTTCATTGGTCACATAGCAGGAGGTGCAGTTGGTTTATCAGAGCATGTTTACCAAAAGCAGCTGCCTCCCGCTGCAGAAAACTTGGTTTATTAGAGCACTGGGACTGAACTGTTCAGTAAATGGGGTATATCACAAGCAAAAATTCTGTTTTTCTGGTTTTACTTCTTTCACTTTGAACCCATGTAGTCATTTCATACATGTAGCCATTTAAATTTTAGTATATCAGTTTTTATTAATGTGTTTTTAAAGTAGAAGTCATTTTGAAAGTTTAGGTGTGGGAGATATGATCGTATCTCAGATATTACAGTGCAGAGGGACAATGACAGGCACTCGACGGATCATAAAATGAACCTTTCTCTTCACACAATCAGCCTCCTAATTAACAGCCCCACACACAAACTCTCACACTGAGAAAGGCCTCCCGTGTATCCAAACCCAACTCCTTCTGTCGCTCTCAGCACTTATTCAGCCTCATCACTATGCTTTGTATGGGAATGAATAATTTGCTCCTTGCATGTTTGGTAACCTTGAATTGTGACAGATAATATTATGGGTTTTTGCAAGTATGCGTTTTATGCATTTATTCTGACAAATCAGAAGCCCACCCCCTCACCACCACCCCCTGACACATGTATAATTCATGCTCACCCTCTTCTCTCTCAGAGTCCCCATAGCTGGTGCAGCGTTGCACAGTTTCTTGATTTCTCTTATAGTGGATAGTTCTCTGTGCCTTTAAGTTCCTCTGACAGAGAGAAGGGAGAGAATAGTGTCGGAGAATTACAGGAGCAAACATAGCAGGAAGAGGAGGATGTGAATGTGAATGCGAATAAGCCGTGTGTGACAGCGAGAGAGGGGATTTATTTTTCCATGAGGCTGGAGCTGTCGTTGGGCATCTAACAGAGAGGAGATATGTATCCTCTGTAGAGCGTCTCACCAGAGCTGAGTTGCTCTTTAGATCCCCGGTGCGTCGGCTCCGTTTGGAGCCTCAGATTTTACTGTGCTGCCCCTTTGAATTTCATTTATGCTTTCCTTTTTGTTGTTTATGCCGAACACCTGTTGCTCAACATCCCAAAAGCAAAGATGGTAGAGATGGCGCGCCCCAATCTGCACCTAGGATCTTCACATTTCCAGATATCTTTTTTGACACTCAATCCATCTTGTGCGATTGATTTATTGATTTAATTTGTCAACTGTCTCCTCACTGAGATAATGCTTCGTCGAAAAACTTTCTAGGAACACTGCGTGATTATGACTCAACAAAAGAGTCCGCACATAAAGTCAGATAGCTGCGGGTGCGTTTCATTGGTGACTAGTTGACTTTTAGAGCTGGTTGTTCTCTGCTGTCGTACTGGTTTTCTCATGGCACTGTGTTATCTCTGCCAGGAGAAGTAATACTGTATGTGCAAAGAGCAAACGGAAGCAATTACAGGCCATCAGCAGTGGAGAAAAGAGCAACATGGAGACCCTAAGATTGAGATAAACATTCCCTGGAATAGAGGGAATCAAACAGCAGCACTGATGCTGGCAGGAAGGATTTTGTGGGGCGAAACCAAAATGACAGTGCTCCTTATTATGTTAAAACCCTGTCATTTCCACTGGCTTTTGTCGAGGGACGATTATGCCACAGAGACAATTACCCTCCCTTTGCCTTTCTGAAAGGATATGGCATTTACTGCCACTGTATTCCATAGCCAGACGTTTAACTTTGTAATGAAAAGGCTGCAAAATGGTCCAGGCTGATTGTGAGAAAGCCTAAAAGGCTGCAATTAATCAGAAGAAAAAAAGTTTTGTGAGTGGGGGGAAAAGGTAGCACGGAGTTGGCTTGGCAGAGAGAATGACAAGTGGTAATGAAACAAGCTAGCGAGGCTTCAAGGCCCTTCATCAAGTGTTCGCAGTACTTAAAGCCTCTAAGTGTGTCTGTCAGTGCGTATTTAAGTATAAAGAACAACTTTCAGTGTCTCATTGCGACAGATACGAACCATTATCCGGGCCCATACAATAAATGCTCTTATTACTTTGCCATTTTATTGAGAGAGCTGCTGGAGGTGACAATCATATTCTCATCTGGCACAGATGACACCAACATAAAAAATATCGCTGATGATCACGAGGTCCCAGCTTCCATTCACATGATCTCGTGTGTTAATCTCACACACTGCTCCAGCGATGCTCGCTGTCTGGGCATCAGTGCCTCTCCTGCAATGGTTTTTACTTTTGAGACTTTAGCGTGAAGGATTACATTCTGAGTCAGAGATAGAACACACAGTTTCTGCAACCAGCAGGTTGTTTAACAGAACTACACTACAACTAGGTGTACAGTGAAGTGCTTTTTTTTTTTTCTTTTACCAATGTTTCCAGGTTTTCCAATAGAAAATTTGTGCGGCAGTATTGTGGTTTTACAATAGTTGCAAAATTAGATCCCGACCATATTTCATGGCTCACTTCATTTGCTTTGCTCTACGTTGTCATGCAAATATTAGAAACAGTCACCAGTGTGTTGTTTGAACAAACACAATGAAATACGACTTCCTAACTCTGGAAATGGGAAAACTGAGGAGCGTCTGAATGCACCATTGGTCTTGGTGGAGGGCTGCAGTCTCTGAGTGCCATTTTTGTTTTTGTTTTATTTTCTGGTGTGTGCCTGGAGATGTTTCACCCTATCCATAATTAGTTTAAATTGTTTTGCAGCTATTAGCGACTCTTTCCGTCCTTTATGTGTTGCATTGTTTCACTAAGAACACACTAAAAACCAAGTGGTTTTGTTATTCATCTGGACTCTGTTGAGCAGACTTTACTTAATTTTGTTATTTCCAAGGTAAACACACTTTGACTCAAAGCCTGCAAAGAAGAAAAAAAAGGTTAGTTGGACATATTTAACAACACAAAGTTTAGGCTGCTCTTTTAATATGCTTAATGTTGCTCAGTCCGTCTAAAGTGTTTTTTTTAAGCTAGTAATCCTAAAATTGGCCAGTAAGCCCTTTAAAAACCAGCAAGAGATTTCTGCTGGCTGATGTTACTTGTTTTGTTGGCAAGAAGGACATAAATTCATTACATGTAAAGCTTCCCTTGACTTAATAATTGCGAACATTGACTGGAAAGAGTCATCTTTCAATTAGCCAGAAACAAAGCATCATAGCATGTTGTGCTAGAAAATGGCAAGGCCAAAATATTCTCCAGGAAAAGCAGGCTGGAAATGTTTCTGTTGTCCTGAAAGAGACTGCTTCTTAGAACTTGACAGAAAAGCAATTTTTTGTTGGGCTCAAAACCGCCTTGTGAAAAAGGTTTTAAAAATCTGTTTCACTGTACGCCAGACAGATTATTATTGTAGCAGCAGGATTGTCTTTGAGGATTAAGAATGTGCTTCTTTTTGTAAACAACTTCAGCTTTCCTCAGACTTTCTGTTTATTCTAATAAAAACAGAGGCTTATTTCATTGAATTAAAGGTTTTTCATCAACGTGAAAGCCAAAGGTATAAAAATGATAATTAAAGCAGAGACACAAACTGGGGCCAGGGGTTATCCATCTCTGCCTGCCACAGCTCACATTTAGGTTAGGTCATATTCAAGGAGTAGCTCCTCCGATTGCTGGCTTACTTTTCCCTGACAACTCCGAGCAAATGAGAGCAGAGGGGGAGCAGAGATTCACGTCCGGACCGGGAGCTGAATCAAGATGACATCCAGCAGCCTCTTCTTTAGGGGCCCCGGGAACTGGGGAGCTAATTGGTTTCTAATCAGAGCTGCAGTTTGTGCGGTGGCGTTCTGCTCAGCCGGTTGAGATAGAACCAGAGGAAGGCTGTGAAATCGGGACTCAGGAATCAGGTCCAGTGCCAGACTGTCAACTGACTAAGCCAACGGGAGGTGGAGGAGGATTGGGATGTGTAGAACGGGCCAAATCGCAGCAGGCGATCCACCCAGCCTGTCTCAGATATGTGCCAGATAACATTTATGAGGGCTAATGAAAGAGTTTGCAGCTCAACACTCATGACATGATTTCTACTCTGTAGTCTGTCATGGACTGCTCAGCTGATTATATCTTTGAGTCTTACATGTTCCATGTCAGTAGCTGGGCAGACAGAAAAAATAAACTAGCAGAAAAAAGAAATTGGAAGATGTTCAAGATTTCATAAAGAAACAAGACGCAAAAAAACAATTTATTGGCAGCAGTAATGGGGCAGTTTGTGTCTTGTCTCATTTCCCAGAATATTTATCACACAAAGTCTGATTTCACTACTAAGCTACAGAGTGATATTTTAGCATTCAAATTATATTAAACAAGTACCATATGTCATATATTATCAGTTTTTAATATCCTGTGACCTAACGTTACTCTTTCAAATCACACCATCCTACTGAAAACAGACCTTCAGTGATGCTCAGGACATTGTGAACCATATGGTCTTATTTCAGGGACTGATGGATCCAGATATAAAAGATCTGTTTCTCTCCAAATAGACTTCATTAGATGACCGATTTTGTCGGGAAAAATAAAGAGAAACAGCAATGAAAATCCATGTTCTCTGGTGGACTCTGTGAAGATGAAAGTCGTCTAAGGCCCCCAAGGACTACCAAGTTGTGACAGAGACGTCCAATTTGCAGAGTTTAAATTTTGTTGCTCAAATCATCATCAGCAAATCCACACTAGAAAGTAAACTTTGACATTCAAAGTTTCTACAGTTTAAATGTGTAAGTTGTTTGATAATGGGTCAATTTTGGCTGAATTCAGCAGGATGGTGTTTCATTGACTTTGTTGAGTCACTCGTGATTCATAGTGACAGCCATTGTGATTCATGGGTACTTTTATTCTTTTTTTCACTAAATTGGCATTTAGAAAGAAAAAAAAACATTCTCAGAACCAAGATTGGTCTAGAAATCTAAATCTCCAACTACTCTGTGATTTGTTCATTTGTTATGTGCATATCAACTAATTGAGTGAGAAATAGTTGGTAAATCAGGACTTTGCTTGTGAAATTAAGAATGCAGATATGATCTTCCTACACAGGAAGCTAGTTGGTTCCTAGCAGGGTTGTACAAACACTATGAAACATTAAAATCTTCAGTCTAATTGAGATTTAAAATCTGAGCTTGGGTGGGGCAATAGAAAGGATGTAAGTATATCACATGTTTTAATATTTAGCAGATTTTTTTCAATGTATCTATCTTATATTAATAGTCTTCCTCCAAAAAAAACCCATTTCACTTGACCCATTGTTAATACAAATATGATTGACAAGCTTTTTTCCTCTTTGCTGACTTAATGATATTACTTGAGTCATTAGGATGATTGACAGGTTCAGAGACACAAACTCCATTAGGGGAGAGGCAGTGAGATGGGACTATTAACAAACTTCCAGCCTCAAGGCTTAAAGTAGCACATTGAAGGTTTACATGAGGGGAGAAAACTAAACCTGACAAAGACCTAAGCATTGAGGGAGTACAGTTGGAGTTAAACTGGTTTTACTCAACTATCAATATACTTATGTCCTACAGGCCAGGACAGATTCCATGTGACTATCATATGCAGCTTTTTGCGGGTCTCCAGTTAAGCTCAGAATAAGACGGGGCAACCCTTTCCTATCTCCGCTCAGTGGATCATCTCCCTTTAGCTAAGCTGATAAATCCTGCCTTCAAGGTCTTTTTGTTCCGGCACATTTTTTTCCCCTCTTTTTGCATTTATGTCATATGGGATTTTAGGGGAGTGTGATTGACATACCACACAAATTATTATAAGAAATGTGTTGTTTTTCTTTTCCCATTTCATCTGCTAAACATTCACCAGTGGGATCACAGATTCCTGTTGCAGTATCTCTCTCATATCTCTTACAGAATCTGAGGCGATAGATGTTGCAGGATTTGAGCTCTGGACTCTCTTTGCATCGCTTTTTGTGTTAGGTCAACAAGCCTTCTGCTGTCTATATGATTCTTGCAGTTAAATAAAACCTGCCTTCAAGACTGAGCGATTAAACGGATGAAACCTTGATCTTAAAGCTCTGAACATGTTATGTGCTTATTTTTAAAAAAAGGACTGAGACCTGAAGATTAGTCGAGCCAATAAAAGTAAGGTAAGGGAGCTTAGTAACACAAGAATGAATGTAAATAGGATTCAGCAGCAATGAAAGGTACAAAGTGGTCTAATTAAATCCCTCTCGATGTGAATTCAATTTCCCCAGGCCTCACGGCATCCTGTCAGTGACAAAGAGAGCTGCCTCTCTTTTGTCTTCCTATGAGTAAATTCCAATTAGGTGGTGGGTGGATGTTGGTGAGCCAGTCAATCACAGTCAAAGCCGGTGTTTTAAAGATGATGACAGTGGCAATATATTGACCACGGCCCTTTCGGGGGCCTCTTACTCAGAACAATAGACAGTTAACAGACCTATTGATTTTCTTTATATGCTCGTTGACTGAGACAGCCGGTTCATTTAGAAACTGGCCACTTGCAGCCACGCAGTGTTAATCACTTGTAGGGTTTCTCGAAAATATTGATAATAGTCATGCGACCCTTTGTACTGTAGCAGCTTCTCCAGCCAATTAACACTGGCATCCACTGCTAAAGTGATTTTCATCTCCTTTGGAAATTGAAAATATTTCCCGCTGGTGTTATCCATTACAGATCTTTGTGGTATTTCACTCTGCCAGCCCCCTGCATTTATTTTTTTTGATATCATTTGTGAGCAGTGTGGAAATGATAAAAGGGAGAAGCAACAAAAGCAAATACCGGTGTGGAGGTGGACAGTCAACTCCTACACCTGTCTTAATCCGATGAGGCCCTTGGAACAGAAGTAAAAGAAAGACAGACTGCAGTTACACAGCATCACCGCCTCTAACCACAAATGCACACACACACAAACACACTTAGATATTTTCTTCAAATCAAATTACTGATGCCTGCTGTGGTGGCCAGTGTCGGCAGGCCCCCGTCATCGTCTGCGTTTGCCTTCAGAGGGCCTCATTTATTTTGAGAAGAGTTTTTTTTTTCTAAGACACGCTCTCTCATGTGGAACAGTGAATATAAGATATAAAACCCGTCTGCCTCGTGACTTTGGGCCATGGCGAGATCAAACAGCAGTGCGAAGGGGAAAAGGAACTGAGAGATAGGAGGGAGGAGAGGCAGCAAACCAAAAGAAAGAGTAAGGGCAAATATTGGAAGTCTTTTCCAGACTGCTGGCTCCCCTTCGTCCCCTCCGTCACCAAACGTCTCATCTTTAGGTGTAATTTGCTGCTTTTAACTCCGTCCATCACCCTTCCCCCTCTCTGTGTGATCCTGGATCCTCGCCCTTCATGGCTTCAGGCCATTTTACTGAAGTGTGACCCAACCACTGCCATTGATCTAAGGTCACTCTTCATCATACCGGTGACCTTTAACAGATTTCAATTATTTGATAATCTACCACATCATCTATCCTCCAAGATGGTCTGGTATAATATTTTGTCCCTGGCGCCCCAGTAGCATCATGAAACACAGCTTTTGGGGTTTTCTTGGCTTCAAACGCTGCCAAAGCTCAGGCGCTTTCTGAGACTTTATCACTGCTCCTTAATTGCGCTGCTGTCTAGGAGATGAAGGATTATGAGAAGATAACCTCTGAGGTCAGAACTACTTGACTTGCTACTTGATGCTATCTGAGTAAGGTAATGGACACAGCCTTCCAAAAAGACAGGAGAGAAAGTAAAGTAGAATTTGGATGGAGCAGCAGATTGGCCCAGCCTACATTACAGCAGATAAAGTTTAAGCCCCTCCTCCACCGTCAGATGCTGTGAACTCTTGTCTGATCAGCAACCTGAACAAACCCCGGGTTACATGTTCACACCGTGAAACAAGACGCCATCCGATCTTGATAACCGCTAGATTGGATGAAAGCCATAGAGCCACAGAGGAATGCTCCTCAGTGTATCCCAGCTTTCATGGGGTTCATGAGGTTTCAGCCCCCATCAATATCGTTTAAGGACTTACACAGTGTACCAGTACTCCAGTGCTCTGGGAGCTGTATTGTTGTACACTCCTGAGCAGAGGGGGGCTAAGAGCCCAAAAGGCATTATAAGACCATGAGGCTGGCCTTAGACAGTGAGCCAAGAATCTGCCAGGGCCAGAGCCGTGATAGATGATGAGGCGCGGCGAAGGTTTTATTGAGGCTGTTGCACGGCTTGTCGTGACAACCACAATGAATGAGATCCTTGGCATCTGTGGGCACCGTCACCTCCAGTCCCGTTCTTATTATTACTTATTTACGTACAGCAATAACGTTGGTTCAATTTTGTCTGTTATCAATTTGCAAACTTGGCTGTTAAACGGTGAATTATGCACTTGGACACAAAAAAGGATGGCGGCGGATCAACACGACTGTGCTGAGGATATTTATAACCTCCCCTGGCTCCCTGTAAGACTTGCGGATGGAAGTAAGCATATGGAAATATGTGAACACACATCTTGACTGTAGCACTTCTCGGTTGATCCTCTTGATTAACTAAATGATAAATCCAGCCTCCTGCTATTTAGAGTTTGATGATATTTGCATCTGATGATTAGGGTTCTTCTCCAGTATTTGTGATATGAACCAAGAAGGGCCTGATTGTGTCTGAGTTTAAAGAGCCAGTCGGCTGGATTTCCTCATTGTATCGCATGAAATATGTCATTATAGCGTGGCCTGATTGACTACAACAATTTCTTTCTATTCATACTCTCGAATATGTTCATATATAATATGTATAATTGCTAATAAGCAGCTTTCACTCCCTTCCCTAACTAGTGAAATTCGTTGTCAAGGTGCTGCAATTGTCATTGTTCTTATCAGATAACAGGAAGTGAATGTTATGGGCAGAAGATTTAAAGGTGAAGGTTTATCTATCCAATCTGATTCTGCTGGCACAATCCATCTTGCAAGGTAACATTATAATGGCCCCCAGTCATATTTTTGGATTGTTTGTTTGTCAGCTGAATTATGTATAAACTAATTGTCCAAGACAGGAGATATGTGCTGCATTCATGTTGTGTTGGAACATTTTGAAAATGGAGTAATCTAATGGGATGATTTTTTGTTGACTGTTGACATTGCAACTTTGTGCATTGGGTTAAAGAAAGAATCTGATCCAACCAAAACTTAAAATGAACTTTGACAAATTGAAACTTGTCACTTATGTCACTAAATAGACCATACGTTATCAAATAAACATCATACTGTTTGAAAAAGACACAGTTAACTATAACTGTAAACATTTAGGTGACAATTTGGTTTATTATGTATTGTTGTTCTTTATTTTTTGTCTTGGGGCACGAACCAATAGAGAAACAGGAACCATGGGAAGAATGACAAGCAGCGAATGTCCCTAAACGTATTCAAACCTCCTCCTTTTGAGTTCCTGCATGTGGCAGCATGGTGGCTGCCTGTGCTGACGTTAACTACCCAGTTTATTGCGTGAATTGGTTTAGTGATGAACAGTCTATACACACACTGAAATTATGTTATTTTCTGGCCCGGAATCAAATCGAGGCAGAGGCTTCCCGCCATGGGAAACAGCTTTTTTTTTGGGGGGGGGGGGGGGGGGGCTAATTTTGA
>JAOWBC010000248.1:1286901-1313474 GCA_028566105.1 Hypoplectrus providencianus
TAAACCCCAGTAATAACTGGCTCACATGAACTTATGCTACAAAACCAACGGCCGAGGTTAATGAAAAAATTGTCCTGGTTAGGCATTATAACAGACAGTTTAAAAAGCAAATAAATTTTGTAATTGCCAGCAGTGAAGTAGTTATGAGGCTAAAATAAGCCACAGAAGTTGTGTAAAAATGTGTTTTCATTTTCATATTGGTCACAAATCCCATTCTCCATTGAACTCCTTATCATCTTCAATCATTATTACCACATCAGCAAGATGACAGCGGAGGACAGTCTAACATGTAAAGCTGATTTGTATATAGTTGCTTTTACACGTGCCGATATTGTTGTTTTTGAGAGGAGATCATTCTGAATCCATTATAATCAGTATTCTGAATTCTGGGTTATTGAGGCTACTGGTCATTGAAGTCCCACTAAAATGAATCTTTTGCATGAGATCCGTGTGATTCCATACAACCACCCTGATTTATATTCGTTCATATTAAGCAAGCAACTGTGTGTTAGACGTTTTGTAAGATGTTTGGAATTGCTGCTAATGACAAAAAGAAATGCTTCTCCATAATGAAATTATACAGTGATTGCAGTTTGCTTTAAAGTATTTTCAGCTAAATCAAACCAATTCAATAGTCTCTGCCACTTTCCGCCTTGTATTATTTAGTTTATTTAGATTGGTATAAGCAAACAGATGAGTCATAATACTGATGAAGCACCGCCTAAAAAAAATGTTAGAATAGGATTTAATTGAATAAAACTGCTTCTCACACTGCAGCAGCATTTAATGTCTTTTGCTTCCTTGGAACCTTGCAGGCCTGGTTACCTGTTATTCGACGGTGCAGTATTTGCTTTGTGAAAACACATCTTGTGTACATGTACTGAGGCTATGGCTGATACAGGAAATTGCTAAGCATCAACAAAAACACGACCAGCCATAAATTAAATTCAGAAAAAAGATTCATTCTCCCTACAGCTGTGACATTTGCAGAAACTGGATGTGTCTGGTCACACATGATCATATTTGACTGTGTAAAGTTCATCTCAGCAAGCAAACACGCATGTACCTACGGACACACGTGGATTACCCCCGAAGGTACACAAACACATATTCATAATAACACATCGACCTACACAGAGACACACATTTTAAATGGCTGCTTGCAGAAAACACGATGTGACACTGGAAACTGCGTGGCTTTTCATTTGCACCCTGCAGAAGCATCACACATGCTCTGTTCATTTCACAGACTAACAGAACATTGTACATAATGTTCTCTACTGATCCAGAGCTGTAATTTTAGTGTTTTTCTTTGTGTCAAAAAATGGAAAGCTGGTATTGAAATGCGTTGGTTAGATTTGTTGTATGAGTTTCTTTCATTCTTTGGTTCTAATCTATGTAAGTCCTGAGAGGAAGGACAGGAAAATATATGTCTGAATACTTCAGTCTCTTGTGATTATGGCTTAGTTATATATATATTTTTTAATTATTATTATTATTTCCATCCATGAAATGTTGAATAAGCACAAAGTATTGTTTAAGTACATTCAATTTGTTAGTCATATTTAGAGACTGATGCACTTTAGTCTCTTGTGGCCTAAATAGATATTACAACAATAAACTGTAGATAATAAAATAAAGTTATTAGATTATCCTTGCAAAAACCTTTTTTTTTACTTGTTCTTGTGTCAGACAGATAGATAGAGAAAACTGTGGGATCAGGCTTTTGAAAATGAATCACCAGATATTTTTTGTCACAGTTGCCACAGGGCTTCCATATAAAACAAAGCCTTTGCCAAAATGCATGTCTTCTGTCTGATGCTCATAATGACATAATGTGCTCATTTCCCAAAGTGCATTTTTGCATCAGATACAGATGAAAAAGTCTAACAGAAGCAGAAGCAAGCCTGGTGATTATCATATCTGCTGCAAACATACATGTCTCTGTATCCACGGTAGAGAAACTGTCATGGCGGTGCAGGGTTGACATGAGGAAAGGAATATTAATAAAAGCAGGTTTTTGTCGTAGTAAAACTGTGGGTGGTTGCTGCTATGAGAAGGGACAGCGGGGGGTTAACCCACCTAAACTTAAGCTCACAGCAACTACAGATTCTGTATACACCCACAGGAGAAGGTAATAGTTACTTTGAAGGCAGAATTTGTTCTTCAGACGGCACACAGTGTCATCCCTTCCACACGCAGTAGATCTAATGGCCTCATTTTGATTAATTTAAGTCAACACGAAACAGCCTGCCTCCTTGTTTTGATTTATTTGCACCTTTTCTTTATTGTTCTGCAAGTATAATTTAATAATTTGTGTAAACAAACATTGAATACACTCCTGAATTAATAAACCATTATCTTGAGTTAGAGCCATCAGCGAGATTCAACTGATTTTACTCACGCGCTGTAATTTGTAGCGTTTACTTCATTGTGTTTGTTAAAATGTCCTGACACTGAGCGGAGCAATGACATGATTAATTAAATGATAAACTTGAACTGTAAAAAAATAATTAAAATCGCATTAAACAAACAGGAAATTATTACTAAGGTACAACCAGTGTCCACCCTGTCATCAAGGCCATTCAGCAGCAGGAAGCAGGAAAAAATCTATTGAGAGCTCAATGAGCAGATATTTAGCTATACGCACGATTCAATATAGATGATGTCTGAAACTGTAAATAAGTTCAGTTTATCCCCCTTTGCAACTTAAGTATTCATTATATATTATGAATGAAGTAGAAATCACTACCACTGATCTTTGAAATGACCATTTTGACAAAGACTAATAGCTGATAGTAAGAATTTATTGAATGGATTATCGCTGGAATCAAATTACACCATAGAAACAGCCATTGCATTATCTGGCATGGTCATCAAATTACATAACAAAATGAAGATTCCTGTTATCATGAATGTAGAAAGATACTGGATCCAGTGTTGGGGGCGGGCTCTGTGGATTCCCTATGAAAGTTGCTCAGTGGTTTATGGTGCCAAAAAAGATCAAATCATATGCAAAAAAAATACCCAGATCTTCTGGATCTATGGGGTCCGTAGGTGCACTCAAGGCTTTTGGCTACTTCTGATTTAGGGAGTATCATTTTTCTCAAATGTTAATTCCACCATTTATCTGGCTAGTTAATGATGTGGCAGTGCTGTTAGCTTTCCTCTACACAAAAAATCTATTAGTATCAGTTGTGAGGCGAAGTGACCGAGAAACAGCTTGCGTAACACAGAGCATAGTGGAATAAGGAAGCTTTCTAACCAACTAAAAGACACAAGGCTAGCTAACTGGCTAATTCCAACATGCTTAAATGCAGTAGGTACAGAAAATGGGCCAAATAAAGTTGTCTTTCATCAGACGTAGCCATGTTATGAATAGAGTAAGTGAAGTATACAAAAAGTTGTCACTTTGGCCTTATTTAGCGTCTGCTTCCTACTACTCCACAGCCCATTTTCCTGTTACCACTACAGAAGTTGAAACAACACTGTTACGCATAAATGCCAACTGCACAGACCACCCTGATGTGTTGTTGTGAATTGAAATGTCATGTAGACATGTAGTTTGTCATGGTGGAAAACAACTGACAGAAAGACGAGGATCTCTTTCGTCTTCTCTTGTCTAGTTTGACAACTTCCACCACATGTCCTGTGAGCGCGAGGCACTCGTCATACAACTGTAAACACTGTGAAGGGAAACAGGAATGATGTCGTTTGAGCTGTCAGGTGAACGACTCAGTCCCCGCCGATTCCCTCCCAATAACCAACTCGCATGCTAGTTGTGGAAGACCGTACGTTATGATTGGTTGCCGTAACTTACTGTTTGTAGGCAAGATAAGAAAAAAACAACAACCAAATCAATCCGCTTTAGTCCGTGCACAGTTTTTGGTAACATTTCCTTGACGATCACCAACTGGCCCTTTGCAGTCAGCTCTACCTGACCACAGTGTCAAACAAACAAGCAAAAAGCAGCGAGACTGACTCCCACAAGCTGGACTCAGTCTGTCAAAACAGAGCGAGGCTTTCCAGCTTTCTAAATGTGCTCGTCAGATGGCGAGTTGAGTCATCTAAAGGACAAGGGAGGGAGGAAGATGTTGTTGTTCTTTGGAAGCTCCACAGCATTACCCAGGGAGCTAACAGCCTGCAGAGTGTGTTTCATGGTCAGGATTACCCCGCCCATCTATAGGTATGTACGACCAGAGCCTCTGTTTTGATAATGTTTCGCTGTCTTTGTTTCTACGCTGTGCCACATTTCCCTTTATCTCACTCCTCAAACGCCCTGCGTCTTGTAAAAGTTGTAATGTTTTTCTGTCTCTCTCTGTACAGCAGCGCTATGGTTAGGTATATCACTTTTTATCTGGGTTTAAAGTTGCAACAATGACTGCGAAAACCACGGCATCCAGAGTGTACTTTCTATCGGAGCCTGTGTTAAGATTTTATTCTCTCTGTATCACTTCGGTCTTCTATCAGCGCTTTCAGCATGTCTGAGGTTATAGAGAGTGTACTCATCCTCCTATCTCTGTCCCTGAGGTTGTATCAGCTCGCTCCTCTTCTTCTTATGCTACATGTGTCCCTCCCGCTCTCCCTGAAGTTACGATATCTGACTCTTCCCTCCTCTCTGTTTCATAGTCATTATCTTTCCCTTCCAACTTCTAGCTGCCAGATCCCCCTCTATCCCAATACAAAGGTTAAAAACTTGTTGCTCTTTCTTGTTTGCAGCAGTTGCCAATGCAGCTTCCCAGCCATGCTTAGCTGAATTAGCAATAAAGAAGAGGCAACACCTTACCACGGCCCTCTGTTGGAGGTGTAAATGTGCAAAGATACATTTTATCAGGGCTTTTAAAAGGAGAACAAGGTAAAAAGATTTCATTTGATGCTTTAAGAACATTTTTTTCTACAGATTTCACCTCCACCCATCCAATAATGGCCATAGTGGTTATCTGGGTATGATTTACATGTGATTCTGGATGGTAACCTCTAGTTTATTATAATGGGATAAAAGGAGGAAGAGAGAGGGAGAGCCCTTCTGTCCTCTGTGATACAAACTATGACTGATATTTATACTTTAGACTGGCCCCGCTGCCATCCTTCAGAAACATTTACAACTGACAGTGATGTAAAGTTTTAATGGTGGATGTCACACTCAGGAGGGCGGGAAGCTGGACTGGAGGACCAAACAGCAGACCTTTCCCAGTAGAAAGGGTTTGTGTCCCATGTCGCATGATTTGCCATCAGTGTGGCACAGTGATGCAGCTCAGAAACATGGACATGTGATTAAAATGGATATATCTCTCAAAATGAAATGCAGGTAGAAAGTTGTATTTCTTCTCACCTATAACGTCTTCTTTCCCCTGTCTTTCCTGTCACTTGACCTTTCTGTCCATCTGTTTTTCTCCCATTCTCCCTCCTCCATCTTTTCCACCCCGTGTCTCCCTCCGTCCCCTCACAACGAGGATATTATTTACAGTAGTTTGAGTCCATATCTTTGACCCTCCTAGCGGTGATAAGGTTATGGACTTTCTGTGGAGCTGGTGGCAGCTTGCCCACAATTTCCAAACCCACATACACACGAAGACACTCGGACACACCCGACTGCTTGTCCGTTGGCTGTGAATCATGGTCTGACCTGGAGAGCAGGGGACAGACCTGTAATTAAGCCTTGGCGCTATCATTCCTATTTTCACCTTTACTCTCCTCTACCTTAAACTTCTTTGTATCTCTTTCTCACTCTCCCTCTCTCTGTTACCTTTCTGTCCACTTGCCCTCATTTTTTTTTTACCTGTTTAATCACTTTTCTCCCCCTATTTTCTTACTGTTTAATCATCTGCGAGGTTGGTAATATGTAAAATATGATAATTTTAAATTTGATCATGCTCAATAACAAACTGGGTGCTATTTAAATCAGGGTGAGAATTATATTTACATAAGCAGAGAGATGTGTTGCATCAAATCAGGTGCTTCTAATTTCTTCACACGTTGCAATCAACAAATGTCGAGGCTCCATTGCACCATGTGACAACTTTGCTTAGATTGTTACGTTTGTAAAGGAGGGAATTAAAAACTAACATAGAGGAAAGCTTTGGAAGAAGAGAAACGATCCTGACACAGAGATTTTGCTGAGAAGAAACAAAGAAAGGCTTTGCTATATAGTATGGAGACCAGGGATTTAAAGACAGCAGCAAAAAGCACAAATCAGCTATACTTTTAGCTCTAGAAGGAAGTACCAGCATCAACATGTACCCAAAGTATCAAAGTAAAAGTACTCATTACTCAAAATGGCCCCACTCAGATTGTTATATTATAAAAGTTATATATGTGTTGGATTATTAGTTTTAATTTTCTCAAAGTAAGGCTCATTAATAATTGAATATGTTACGGTATTTATTTAATTAACATTCACTTTTATTATGTGTTGCATTTTGACCTTAAAGTAACTAAAGCTGTCAGCTTTTGATTATAGTTTATTTACTTGCAATTATATAACGGAGAAGAGTCAAGTTTTCTTTACTTGACTGACGTTTTGACCATAAACTTCCATCTCTTTCCCCTTCGAGTCATATCAAGTCTCTGTCTCAGTGGCCGGTATATCACAGAGCCATGGCAAGGTCCCTCTGACCTCCCCTGTCATCATCGCCCGCCTGCAAGCATCACAACCTGCAATCAATACTCACACACTGCCTGCACCGTTTGTCACAATTTGTGTTGGTGTTGAGATCAGCAGTGAGTTTTACACAGCATGTCTGTGTGCGCAGACACCAGCGGGGTGTTGTCTGGTAACAAGGCTGAGTGCAGCTGGAGCACGGAAACCTTTGTGAAATAATAAAATCATTGCGACGCCATCAACTTAAATATGCTCCTAAATGTGTGTAAGGAGCAGATTAAAGTGGAGAATTGGATGGTGTTAAATGGTATTGGCTCGTTTGTTCCCCTTTGTCTTATGTGGAGACTTTAATAGGAAAATACAATAAACCAATAATGAAATTTTAATAAATTCTGGAGTCAGTATTTCCCCTTTGCACAGTGTAGCTCCATCTACAAGCAAGTGCATAATCTCGCCTCTTCATTATAAAAAAAAAAGTGACATAATTTACATATCAGAATGTCAACGGCGTATTTGCATATTTTTCATGAACACTGCACAATTAATGACTTTGCTGCAAGGCTGAAATAGGAAAGACACCCTGCTTAATATTGATAAGTATTAGACCATTATTCTCCCAAGCACAAGCAGTCGGCGATGCTTAATCATCAAGTCAATTCAAATGTTTACATTTGCAGCTTGATGATGTGGCATGAGTGCACACTTAATGCCTTTTCAATATGGTTCCCCATGACTGATAGGGCTCTGGATTGGAGGATGACTGTGCTGATGGAAATTATTCAACACGTATCAAAGTTGGCAGAGATCAACAGGGAGGTTTGCATAAATAAGCCGTTCCCCGCGGCCCCCGGTGCCTACTTGGAGTCTGTTTGTAGGTGGACGGCTTGTGAGGGAGCTGGTGTGTGTTTGCGTGGGCAAATGGGCCGCTCATTTGCATATTCACTTCACAAATTTAGAACAAGAGATGGCACCCGTGAACCTGCCTTCGGTCTTAATCGCACCTAGAAAGCGCATACTCTGGCACGCATGCCGACACAAAACAGCACACCGAAGGCGCACGCACGCAGACACACATCTCCGCCACACTCAAACTCTCTCTCACTCGTATCCACATCTCACATTAGAGTCCTCAAGTGTGCTGTTTGATAAATCTTCCCCTTAAGTCTATTATCCATGGAATACTCTGGTGGTACAAAAAAGCTGCTTTGAAGTCTTCCACCCTCTTCCTGCTTATTCTTCAGTATGAAAACACAGACGACACTCTGCAACTCAGCTGCCTACTCGCCTCTGATGCACAATATTCTGCTTGAAGAGTTTATTTCCAAATTGCCAGATATGCATTTTGGAAACCGTTCCAAAGCATGTTATCTACTGGTGTACGCGGGAAAAAAAACATAATTTGTTTTAGTCTTTTTCGAACAGTCGTTTTGTCAGAGTGGGTGTTATCTTTTTTTCTTTATTATACTAGAAACCTTGCAGAAGGAGGCCGGCTAATTTACTGCTGGGCTGCATGTAAAAGTTTGATCACTATGACCAATACTTTCCTATAATTAAACAATGCAAGAGTCTCCGTTAAAATGACACAACTAACAGCAGCACTGTATGGCTGTGCCTTTGAATATGTCCTCATTGATGCCTAAAGAAAGCACATTATAGAAAGCATAGTTTTATCATAAAGCCTTTTGTTTCAAAGCGAAGTGACCGACATTCTTAGAATTTACTCCAAATATGATCATCTCATGGGGGGTTTCTTTGTTGCTCGGCCATAAAATAACTTTGTTTTGAGTTTAAACGGAAAGTTAAAAGTGGCGCTTTCAGCTACTGTACTGTTTCACAGCTGACAGAGAGCAGCACGCTGCTAGAAGCCCATTTCCCTCTCGTCTTTTGCTACCAGCCAGCATGATCCCTGGTTTCTCTGTTTAATGGAGGCTAACAGACACTTGGACAGAAACAGAGACACTGATATGATGAAAGGTTTTTTACCACCCGGCACAGCACGACTGTGAATTTAAAGTTTAATGACATCTCCCTGGTGCCTTTTGTGGAGAATGCAGGAATGGTGGGCACCAAAGAGTACTTATTTGTCATTTTTAAATAATTAAAGACACACTCTTGTTAGAAAAACCTTTGTTGTCTTGTAACTGACTCTGAAGCAATCTGAGCCACCAGGCCTCTCATCGGCATCGGAGTGCATTAAGCAATCGCTCTCCTACTGCTGAAATTGAGCAGATCACTCATGCATGCTGATGTCTTTATGCAGAATTGGATGTGTAGTCTCAGCGAGGAGAATAAAAAACACTTACCTGCAACAAAATTAGAGTGAATAGAGTAAAATTTTAAGTGTTTTAAAAACCATCAGAAGACTTAAAGGCACAAATGGTGTGAAAGTGTCTTGTTGATGATGATCCTATCTGTGAAGATGCCACCGGCCAGATATGGATTGGTATAGTAACTGCAATATTTTTTATTTTTAATATCAGAATATTTTACCAAGCATGACTAGCTCAAAGCTTGGTTGTGCTTTAAAGTAACAATTGGCAGTGACAGCATAAATTCTTATATATAACCCTTGTGAAAAAATTGTTATTTTCTTAAGTGCAGCACTTAAAGTAAATGTACTTAGTTACTGTCCGCCTCCACCAAGACATTTTAATGCCTCATGCAAAAATGCAATTAGTTTGTATCTGAGTCTGTGAGACTGGATATGAATAGTCAGCGTGATATAACCCATACGTTTGTGTCCTGCCGGTTTGAAGCGTTAAGTTTTGTATTCTGACCATCTCCATCTTTGCCTTTTTAAACCAGAAGAGACCATATTTAGACTGGCAGGGCGCAGAGGTTGGATCTAGGGGTGGATCCTCCTGAGAACTGAGGACAGGGAACTTCACGGGCATCGTTGGACAGGTTATAAATCAAGTGAGATGTTGTCTTAGTTTGAATTGAGATTGATAAAAAGTTCTTTTGGGTCAACACCTGCTGGACTTTGGACAGAATGCAGGTTTAAGACACTTCTGCGTTTGGTTCACTGCTCAGACCAGGATGTTGCTGACTGATCTGGAGTGAAGTTTTATTTTTTTAAAAAGATTCCTACAGAGGTAGAGATTAACTATAACTTTGTCTGAAGACGGTTCAGACATAGGCTTCATCTCTCATGGCTTTCTTGGTCATGGCTTACTCAACAAAACGGGACATTTACAAAAAAAGGCTTTAATTATTCTATTCTATTTATAACTTTCTTCTAACTAGAAGGAACAGCAGTATCACTGATAGGACCTCCTCTGACACACGTCTTTGAACTGGCACAGCACCCTGCAGTGTCACCACCAACCTCATTAACCCCCCGCAGATATTATATGGCCATTGTGGTCTATGAGGCAGTAAAAATCCCACCTACCGCTCCTTTAAAAAGTCTTTAAAAAGCCACATTTCATAAATGGCAGAGATCACCTTCTGCAATAAAGCTGGTCAAGTGAAACCCAGTTAACCTCAGAGATTGCGGAAACACCTAATCTGTTCAGCGGCCGGATAAGTTTCGTCACCCCTACAGTTCGCTGAGTCAAATCTTCCCCCCAAAAAGTGCCACTTTTGTGCTACATCTTCTCCTTGAGCCCCAAGTACATCAAGATCAGGAGTGTGAGGACAGGTTAGGGCCACAGCTCCATCCGACGACTTAGTCTGAGCCCTGGAAATCATTAAACTTTGAATAGAAGTCGCTATCAAAGCTCGGGCTCTCTGTCACATTGAGATAGCGCACACACCAGATGAATGTAAGGATTTACAGTGAGAGCACTGAAGGTCACCCGCCAGAGACACCAACTTAGAGGAATCCAGTGCCCTTGGGCTACTGCATATCCTGCTTTGTCTTGCTCCTGCTCAATAATAAGAGGTGCACGATGTGAAGCTCATTCCCTGGGGAAACCTGCTTTGTCTTGTAGTCCCCCTGCAGATTTCGCTGTGGCTGCCTGCACCCTTTTCCAAAAACATGCTGCATATGCAGGCAGGCATGCAGCTGATTTAGCGCATTAGTTGAATGAGAAACACATTGGACATTTATAGACAGACTCGGCATGCAAACAGGTAAACTAGCGGGGAAATGATGAGAAGTCGACCAGAGGACACGTCAGAGTCGTTTTAGCTGACAGTTTTATCCACAATGACTTTCAGTGAGTTTTTCTCCCCTCGAATAAGGCTTAAATTCCTCGATCAACAACATGACAAGCCATCAAAAGTAAGGACCTCAAGGGTCAGAGCAACAGTGCAGAGAATATAGATGTAATAAATATTCCCGTGGCCCTCAGAAAGTGCCGCATAATAAAGTGGGAGAGAAGTGAGGGAAGTTATAAGACAGATGGAGTTTTTTTCCCGCCGCACAAAGGAAAGGAGATATTCAGATGATTTAAGTTATTCAAATTTCCATTTCAATAAGGCTGGACAAATATGTGGGATTCATGCTCATGCTGAATTCAAACAGGCATCCAGGTAGGCGGATGTACCGCTGGGCAGAAACGGAAAACTAAACAGGTAGGCATGTTTATGGACAAGCGAACAGACAGACGACAAGGCGGACATGCAGGAAAGACAGACAGAGGGTACGGACAGGAGGAGAGACAGTGCAGAGAAGAGCAGACAAAGGAGATAGATTGACAAACTTAAAGAGTGACAAGGCTCTGCTGAAAACACACACTCACACACACACACACACACACACACATAGAGAAAGATAGCAGACAAGCTGGTCTTTTCATGGCTCATTCTGCAGGGGATCAGGGAGGGAAACGGCCTCTCAGCAGATGGAATATTTATCACGTCTGGCGCTGGATTCACTACCCAGTCACAGCTGAGAAGCAGTGAGACGGCTGGGACGGATCTGGGCTGCACAACACACACTGAGCGGATTGGGACGCGCCGAGCATCATGTGCCCATGATGGTGATGAAGGTCTTGTCACCAACCTGTCACTTGCCAGAAGTACAGCCCAGCCCGGCCTCCAGCCAGGGAGACTACACAAAACAGCCCTCTAATGAATACAAGACAGCACTTAGTGGTTTACTGGCTGCCGGGTACACGATTCAGCCCAGTTTTTTTTATAACAAATACTCATGGCCCATCCAGGAACCTGTGGGCATGGCTTCCAGTCTTTGTTGTTGCTTGTCAGCAAGTTGTAAAAAAAAATTTCCCGTGTAGTGTGCTGACAGCGAAGGCAAAAAAAAAAAAGTGTCAGCGTCGACACGTCTGATATCAAAACAACAAAAATGACCCACTAAAGTAAATAAACACAAACAAAACATCCCACTAATGGTACGTCAAAAAATGTGGAAGTTTCAAGTTTCTGCGGATGTCATCAGAGCGACCAGCCGTATCCTCAGCTTGTGCACCGTGAAATAACACTTCTGTTCTTCAAAATTGGAAAAGTTTTAAAGGCAGAATTTCATAGTAAAGCAGAGATGAACATATTAAAACTCTGCCATTGTTATTTGTTGACACTGTCGCATTGAGGAGCCTGAAGAAGATGCAGTCAGATGGAAGTTTTATAACCTCAAAGCCAACCCACGCTGACATTGTTTTCTGAAGCATTGTTAGTTGTCTGTCTCATACAACAGATAAGACTCCATTTTAATAAATGCGTCTATCCACACTGACTCCAAGAGACATCCTCTATATGCAGCCCGCTGTGTTTTATAACACTTCAAGTCATTTTTTTTTCTTTTTGCACCCAGTTTCAACCCTGTAATCACATAATTCCCCTTCTTTCTTTACATTATGAACTTCTAAGCTACATCCACAAAGATTGCTCACGGCCACTGTTTTACCATGAGCACATAAAGCTTTGATGATGGGATTAAAAACAAGATTGTTCACTGATTGACCCCTGTAAAATAATGGCATGTACTGTAACTACTAGTCTCCCAGTTTTTGTGCTTGTGTAGAATGTTTTGCTATAGTAACTTTTGAATACTTTCTGAAAGCATATATGTAGAGATTTGTCTGCAGGAAAATGAGACAATTCCAGTGGAAATTGAAGCTGTTAGTGACTTTTTAACCACGCTAGCAGCAAGGTCTAAACTTCACAGCTTATTTTCAGTTTACTTGGGGTGTTACATTGCACTGGACGCCTTTCATCACATCAGCCACATATTATATAAACAGTTATTATTGGCACAGCCATACTGAGCGGAAAACTTTCTTAGCAAATAAAACAAGACTGGTTCCCAGGTTCTCCAGACAGCAATGTTGGATTGTCAGTTGGTTTGTAACTTTGTTGAGACTGAAATATTTTAACAACTATTGGATAGATTGCCATAGCTCTTCTTTACAGACCTCCATGATCCCTCGGCTGTGACTTCTCCTGACTTTGATGATCCCCAACGATATATGGTGAAATATCTCAAAAAGCACTGGAAGGATTTACAGCATGCAGTACCTGTTGCAGACTTTGTAGCCAGAGTACAGAATAGCTTTGGTGGTAAACATTGTTGAAACTGTTTCAGTATAACAGTCAAAGTTGAATCATTCTAAACTTTCCCCTGTATTGTCCCTTTGGAGTCTCTGCGGCTCAGTCAGCTCCTCTGGGCTCCATTGGGGCAACTGTGGCTCAGTTTCTAGAGACCTCAGTTCAGAAGGCTGGTGGTCCGATTCCTGACAAAATATCCTGAGGCAAGATAGTGAACCCCAAATAGCCCCAGCCTCCAGTATGTGTGTGTGGATGGTTGGATGGGTGAGTTAACTGAATGTCTGTAGTGTTAAAGCACTTTGAGTGGTCAATAAGACTAGAAAATGTATATAAAAGTACTACGTCCAAGTCCCATTTCTGTTGTTGACTGTCCCCGTTTGTGATTTGCTTACTGTATTTTGTCACGTTCTCTGTGTTCTAAATGTTTTGCAGCTGAGCACAAGACAGAGATTAGTGGTTTACTGGCTGCATGGTGTCAGTTTCAGGCTGAAACAGTGCACTTTCAGACAGATAAGGCTCCTCGAGACACTTGTAGACCTCTTAATAACAATCTAGTGTCTGTTGATGCCTGTCAGCTTTACAGTTATTAGTTCTTATCTTTTTACAGTCTGTTGGCAGCAGAGACTAGAAAATACATAAAACTCGACACAGCTGCCATCGCAAATGACTAATAAAACCACAAAATGTGCTTAGACTCGACCTGAGGAAAAGTAACTATTCAAACTCACTGCTCCGGACAGAATTTACAGAAACGCTACCTGAAAGTTTACTGCAACACCACTGTGCTGCTAAAGGCTTTGTGACTCTTGGGAATTGGCGCTTTTGTTTGACATCACAGACTTGTGCTCACAGGGTCTCACAGTCATTGACACAGTGTAACAAGATGTGCTATTTCTCACATTGTCAGGATTTCCATAAAAACTGAAAAATAATTATAATTTCTCACCACAGTATGATCTTTCACCTTTACTAAACAGCAAAATCGAATGTTCAGAAAGCTGTGCCAGAGAGTTAAATAATCAGATTCATCTCTTCCAAACCATCGATGCCTCACGACAGTTATTCAAAGGCAGAAAACAGCACTCTAGGAGATAAGTTCCACGCCATCTCGGGACTTAAGGATATAGCAGCAGCGTTCTTGAGACACATTTTTCATGTAATGATTTCTTCCCACTGAATCCGATTTAAACAAAGGAGTTTAGTGATCCATTTCCTGGTGTTAAGATAAGAAGAGCAGTTTAACAGGGTGGCTAACAGCTCTTGTAACTAGAGCTCATCTGCAGCCAGACAGCATCTCCTGCTACTTCCCTCCCTCCGCTCTCACCTCCTTTTCTTCCTTGTTTCCTTTCTTCTCAGTCCTCCAGGGCTGCAGGCTGGCAGAGGCTGCACTGGTCAGCCAAATCAGTCCAATTAGAAGGGCTCATTTGGGGCTGTTGGAGGGGCTCAGGTGCTCTTCTGGGGTGGTAAATCTCAGTTAAACCCAGAGCCTACTGTTCTCCTCTTCACATTAATATCCCCCGCTCCCAGCCCCCACTGTTATCAAGGTGATAACATCCAGGGCTTCCCTCTTTGCTTCTGTTCTCTCTGCTTCCTCCCTATTTCCTGCAGAAATAGGGCATCTCCGAGCCGACAGTCTACCTCTACCCAGAGGCGAGGAACAGTGGTTAGTGAACTGAGTCTGGGCCAGCTTGTGTGTATGTATTATCCATCATCCTGTCACTGCTTTTAATTCAACACAGTGCATACGCCTTTAAGAGGACTTGACCTGAATAAGTTGTTGTTTGTATTTTGATGTAAAGGTCAGTCCATTTGCTAATGATGCATTGAGGGACTGTGATTGGTGCTAGCCTTGCTGTCCATGGGTTCAGAGGGCAGGTGTGCCCTGGCAGGGCTCCGTGCTCACAGACCGCTGGGTTGAGCCAAACAGATTCATAACAGAGCAGCAACCCAGTGCTCTTAAAACACGTGTATCGGGTCGGTGCAGAGCACGAGGACCTGAGAGTGTGACTCCCTGCAGTGTTTGCAACGCTTTAAAATCAATAATCGAAACAAAAGAGCATCCAGCTGCACAAGAAGAAAATAATGAGAGCAGAGTGCAATCATTTTTGTGTTTGCACATGTGCGAAGGTGTATAAAGTGTATGTGGACGTCGTTGTGTTTTGTGCATAAGCAGTATGCATGCACATACATGCAGCATATCAGATGCTCTATTCATTAGCATATGGAGGCATAAAAGGCATGTTTTTCATGAATATTTTACTGGCATTTATGATCATGTGTGTGCAAGTAAGATTCCAAGGACTGCTGTTTGCCCATTGTGTAATCACAGGCTAGATGAGATGATCTATAGGGAGGGGATTACAATGGAGGAGCGGAGGCATCAGGTACAGCTAACAAGGCCAGTGCTGCCAGCTACACAGAATGTGCACCATCACACCTCCTCCGCAGGGAAATTGCCCTCCGTCACAAGACAACAGCTGCAGAAGAAAAACTGACAGTCTATTATGTCAGTGAAAGACATGCATCTCCCCCACCTGTGCACTCTTTGGCTCTCGTGTAATTCAAGATTCATTGTACTGCCAACAGCAGGGAGTTACAAGGTAATCTGATTCCTCCATGACTATAAAATACATGGATATATGTTTTGTTAAAGTAAGTCTCGTTATTTTTTGTTTTAGCAATTATAACTGAAACATTTTCTTTAAAAAAGGAGTGATTTTAACACATAGACTGTGAAACCAAAGAATGATAATTGTGTCGACATTTTTCTGAATTTTTTTCTTTTTAAAAGATATTTCTTCAGCTTTTTTTCAATCGTGTTGGGGAAATAGACGAGAAGACACATAGGAATGGGCCTGCTGCTACAGGGAGGGACTAAGCTTGAGTGTGCTCACTCTACCAGTGAGCCACCAGGATGCCCTCATTCATAGATTGTGACCTGTGCATGCTCTACTGCTCGCTTTGGATAAAAGTGTCTGCTAAATGACATTGTACTGCAGGAAATGTCGGTCAGTCGGTCCAACACTTTGGCTCAGCACCTCCCACAATCTGAAAAATGCATCATGGAAAAGCTTATTAAGACATTGCCATCAGATCAGAAGAACACAGACATGGATTTATTGATTGCTTTATTTGGAAACTTATATAACAGTCAAACTATCAAAAACTATTACTTTTCTGTGAAATATTGAACCTCCATGCTCTGGTCTAGTGCTCCTTGTACTTGTTTGTTTACACTGTGGGCTCATTCACTACATCTCTGAATAACAGAGTTAAGTATGGCCATGACTAATCCAACCAGAGGCCAAAATCTCTTCCCTCTGATCTTACCCCCTACTGTACGGACAGATGTTTTTCTATTTTATTATTTTATACCAGATGCTCATTCAAATATTTTCTTTTTCTGACATACCTTGGAAAGTCCTGCTATTCTTGTACTGAAAATACAACATATGTACGGAAGAAGACCAAACAGTGTTGCATCTTGTAGAAAATTATATAAAATATCTATTTATTATTACTTTTTAATGCTATAAATCGCCAGACATAAACTGGAAATAATCTGTGGGATCCTCAATTTAAACACTGATAAACCATTGCTTTCTCAGTGGTGATATCATCTGTTTGACCTTGTTAGCTGGGGTGCATGTAAGTAATGTACAGAATAAGCTGACGACACTAATAGAAGCAACAAACATCACACACCAGCTGCTGTTAATCCATTACTTACATTCATATTTATAACTTTGTCACTTCAAAAATAGCTCAGAGTTCATAAGTCATGTGAAGTTTGTTCATTTCCTGTATGTTGAAGAGCTCTTTCTGCTCCATCTGAAGCTCTCCCTCTGGGGATTTTAATAGTCTCTTTGTTGAGAATAAAGGGGAAGTTGAGTAATTGGGCTGTGCTCTGCTCTTAAGGCATTGCCATGAGCAGGTATTTCAGACTGCTTTGGCAGGAGCTCACAGGTATACAGAAAAGACCCACAGTTGTGCTCACAAGTACAGCCCTATTGACTCAGCTTTGACTGACATCGTAGGGAAAAAAACAAAACAAAAATCCCACTCAAGTTCTCTGTCAAAAACAGACTCATATTTCTTTAGTTGAGCATATGCTTGTCAATTACAGTTGATGGCCCCAGGAATCATAGAGTCTACTGTATATGGTATCCAGCATCTGGCTCTGCAATTCTAAGTTATGGACTTCTTGGAATGAAAAATACAAAAATGTGAGACTGTTTTGTTGATGCTTTCTTGGCGCATTACACTTTTTGAGATTGCAGCTCTCATGTTGTCAAAAAAGCTGCTGTTTGAGGTGATGATTGCTACTGTAGCAACAATGCAAAGAGCCAACCGACTGTTCTGGTGAATACGGCAATTTATGTCTGAAAGCTGCCGGAGCTCTAGGACCAGACCACTTTACATTTTAGTCAGTCTGTCTGCCATTCGGTCCACTACATTGGTCAGAAAGACATGTATTAACAACTGTGTGATGGATTTGTGATTCCCAGAGGTGAATACCTTGATATTTCCACCAATACAAGCCTTTGGTCCTAACAGCTAGAATTTCATACAAATGATGAAATCTAATGGCTTATGTGATCCCTTGACTTTCCATCCTGTGCCATCAGCAGGTCAAATTGTCAATTATTTTCTTATTTGCTAAATGGATTGCATTTGTACACAGCTTTTTTAGTCATAGCAACCACTCAAATCATTTTTGAAACTACATTTAACCATCAAAACATTCATTCATTGGTGGTCAAGGCTACCTGGTTAAGGGTCACCTGCTCATCAGTCAAATAACTCATTCACACAACCCACACATGGACGGCCACCGTCACCAGGAGCTGTTCAGGGTTAAGTATCTTGCCAAAGGATGCCTCACCATGTGGGGGATCAAACCAACGACCTTCCGTTCTGCTTTCCGAGTCACAGTCACCACGTGGACAGTCAGAGTTCATGACAGTTTATTTCTTGGTTGACATTTATGCTTTGAGTAAAATGTTTGGACTTTACTCTATGGATTACCATGGAATTTGATTAACGTGTGAATGTCCCCCTCAGATGAGTTACAAATAGTTTAGTGATACTTTGGCTTTTTATCTTGCACCATCATCTACTCACTGGAAATCACAGAAAACATACTTCTAATTTTATTGCAGGAGTTAATGTTTATTTAAATGTGTTAACAAATTCTTTATACATGTAGCATTCTGGCAAAATGGATAACATGGATAATGGATAACTCATCAGTGTAAAAGTTGATTAAACATGAAGGTAAATCAGTAAATAAAATAGTACTAAAGCTAGAAAAAGAACAAGAAAAAAAAAAAGAAAGAAAACCTCATGCAAAAGAATGTGTGTAAAATGTGGTGGATTTATACTCTTAGCCCATATTTTATATGTAAATGTTAGTGGGTTTTTCTAGATTTGCAGCATATGAAGTAGAGACTCCAAGAACTGGTTGTAATTTTAATGAATTCCTCTAAGGGTTAAGTGAGCTCTGGAAACAAGCTGCATCCTCGCACAACAATGAGAAGCAGATGTTTTTAATCAGTTGAGAGAAATGTAGTACCAGCTTCAGGGGGCTGAATTTAGAAAAATCAATTATTAGCTTTTGGCCTTTAGGTCAGGGCCAAGCATCTGGTCTCTACTGAGGTTGAGGGTAAATCCATGTTTTAAGCTTCTTTTTTCTGTGAAAATGTTGATGCATTCCAGCTTATTTGGGATTATCATGATACTGTTGAAAAAGCAAGGACAATTAATACGGTCATAAAAAAAAGGATGAGTGATTCAATGCTTTTTTTTTATCTCACCGCAGCACTTAGGCACACTGGAGGGGATTAGTGCACTGCGAGCCTTATTTTAAGGGTGTGATTACATTTTCAAGGGCGAAAATCACATTATGAGAAGTGACTCAGGGAAAAGCCTTGTCCCCCGACGTACCAGGCATTGGTGCGACGGAACTCTGTGAATATTTCGGAGGCCTTTGGCTGCGTAGAGATTTGTAATGTTTTGTCAGGAAAGCGTTTATCGATGGCGAAACACCCGGCCGATCACACATCTCCTTGCCCGCTGGAATTGTGGTTTTATCTGTTCCTGAGATCCTGCAGTGAAAAGCCTCTGTTATGTAAAGTGCGACCACCCAGATATATCCGTGCCCACACACCATCCATCTCGTGTCCACGCACCTACCCAGCCGTACCCATTTATCTACCCATCTATCCATCCATTTTACTCTCTGTGGCTCCTCTGATCTGCTGCCCAGTCATAATCAGCCAACCCTCAAAGGCAAGGCAGACTCTTTTATCTTAATCAACCATTCTCCACTTCACTATCACCGATACCATCTCCGGACCTCCTGCGTAAAATTAGATCCCATATATTTTCACCCCCTGCCGACGCCACCGCCGCTGTCAGACCGTCAGACCCTTTGCTTTCAACCGCGGAGCTTTGATGAGCAGAGATACCTGTATTTGAAAACAACATGCAATTTCCTGGTTAGTCAAGGTGGAAGATGTTTCGTGGGGACCTGCTGAGTGAGTATTTATGCATTATGTAAATCACTGCATGGCTCAACGGCCAAGTTCAACACTCCAAAGTGAGGGGTTTAGTGTGAAAATACGAGCCTGCTTCAGTTTTTCTTGCAGTGCATGTTGAGGGCAGGTCACTGGGTGTGTGTTCTAGGTTTATGTGTATGATTATCAGTGTGTGCTCCTCTTTTACCATGCTTGTGAGAGCACGAGTGTCTCAGACCTTAAGAGCGAGGACGTGTTTGCAGCGTGCATTCCTATTTCTGGTAATTACCATCTTTTGTTGGTGATAATCACTTGGGTTTGTTGAAGAGTAGAGGTTTGAGGTTTGAGGTTAATAATGCTCGGTACCTGTATTTTTTTTTTGTTTTTTGAAACAAAAATACCTCTCCATGTGGTATCTAGCTGTCTGGCAGAGTGAAATGTCCTTAAGTACTTAAGTTGAATGCAAATATGTAAGTTTGGAGGTAATGGCAGATTGGAAATGACCCTAAATTCTGATCACTATGTCTCAATAAGAGTCTTTCAGCATGAAACACTACCCCTGCTGGTGTCTCTACAATGGGAGCGTGCATACCGCCGTCTACTGTAGGCAATAAACTGACTATGTATAAGTACCTCATAAAACCCACTTCAAAAAATCTGAACTACCCCTTTAAAGCAGAATGAAACCTTATTGTTTCCTTATATTCTTGGATGCTAACTGTTACCCCCTGCTTCCAGTGATGTTAAACCAGGACAAACACACCTGGATCAAGCTGATCACACAGATGAAATGCATCCTCCCCTCTCTAGACAACAAGAAAGTAATCTTTAAAAGTCTGCTAAAATAACTTGCTCATTGGAATATCGGCTTTAAAGTAGCCTGTGTGCTTTGGCGCTTGTATACACACAGTACACAGGTGTCTCTGTGCCCGTCTGTATCTGTGTGTCTGCGTCTAATCCGTGGCCTCGGAGAGCGACAGGGACACTGTACCTCTGAGAGTTTCAGGGAGATAATTGGGACCTTTTCCCAGGTGATTACCATTCAGAGGGAGTTAGGATCAAAGCGAGGGCGCCCTGGCAGCCGGGGAGAGAGGGCACGGCTGCCTTCAGTAATCTTTTCAGATAAAACGCTCTCCCTGCCTGCCTCCCCGCAGGGCTCCCGGCCGTCCCATTCCTTACCTGACTGTTCCTTGCTGTCACCGAGAGGCAGACCTCGGTAACACCTGCCAATTCGATTAGATTTTCAGAGATTAGATAAGGATTGCATGATATGAGACCAAATTTAGGCTCGAATCAGAATCAATTTGTCGGCCAACTGCCGTGTAGGAATTTGTCTTCGGAACAGCGCCTCAGGGATGAGAAACATGGCCATAAAGAAACTGACCACAGTGACTTACAGCAAGACATTAAAATAAGGACTGAAGCACAGGAGCAACAGAACTATTGTGACTGGAGTGTTATTATTAAGAAACTGACATCAAAAGTATCCTTTGCTTGTGGAAACCTTTAAAACACGCAAAAATACACTTCCATACAGCAATGACTCAGCTCTATTTTTGGAGATAAGACGTTTATACCAGAAAAGGACAACACCTAATGCCCCAATTATAGTCACATTAGCGGAGACAAGTGCGTGTTTGTTAACACCCATATGTGCGATCATGTGAATGTGCTGCTGATGACTGAAACCCTGTCATTCTGATATAGCACCTGCTGTAATCACACAACATGATAAAGTTATTAGGAGCAATGTCATTTATAGAATAATGCCTTTCTTTTTTTTTCACAAGTGTAAAGGCCTAAACTCCCCATTCCAACACCATAGAACCAGCCGGGTTGCAGGAAAAGTTGCTATTTATTTGTAGGCAGCCACACGTTGACCCCTTTAAATTTCTGTGTGCAGCTTCTAACATTTTAGAAGAGAGGAAACCCTCGTGTGTGTGCTGATGCCTTCATCAGCTGGTTTATTTTTTTTCTTTCAGATGTGTGAAAGTGGCATAATCATAACTTTCTATAACTTTAACTTTATAGTCTTACTATGTTTATTAATTGCTGTTGTTATGTTTATGCAGCTAAAGGGTCTGTTAATGTGACTTCTGTGGGGCTAAGCTTTAAGTTTCTTTATTTTTGATATCTGACAATTTTATAGCTTTTGGCAGTGCATAGTTGTTTAACTTTAGTATTAGAAAACATTTTTATTCGTCTATCATAGGAAGTATAAAAGTTATTGCTTTTAGGTTCGTCCAAACCATGGATGGATAATAAAAACTTAATTTGACTGAATGGGAGCAACCCTTGTGTCCATTATGCACATCCATGTACCAAATAGGTTTGTTTGCTGTTTGAGGAAATGTATATTTAAAAAAAAAAAAAGGTTGGAATAGGTGTGTTAAACCAGCTTGAGGCGCCTCTTATGGCTTTTGGTGTACTTGAAAACATGACGTTACGTTACGTTTACGTGAAAACTGACGTCTACATCCTCCTCATGCTTTTGGGACTTAATATTGTTGTGAGTAAAAGGACAAAAGACAAAGCAGGACAGAAAGTACCAGGAGAGGCTGTGCTGTAGGACATTCAGCAGTAGCTTGTTCTTATCATTCTGCAGTGGTGGAGCTTGGATTTTCTGGCTGTTGGTCAAATGGGCCCCTTTTACAGAAGGTCAAGGCTCCTTTAAAGAGGACTGTGAAAACTGTATTCAGTGTTAAAAATCCTATTGAAATTATACAAGAATTTCAGTCGACCATTTACATTGTATATCACATATTAATCACTTTTCTGCTCAGAGCAACAGGTCTGCAATAGAATGTGACTCTGTAGACAATGTAAAGTACTTCATTCTAACTGATAGGATGAATTAAGATAGGACTTAATTCAGCAATTTTCCATGCTGGCACAAATTAATGACTAAAAGTTGTCGCCAACTGACAGATTTAAGCAGGATATTCATAGCAATGACCCAGAATTCAGTAATTAATCGCAACTTCAACAACAGAGACAAGGACAAGCGTCACTTCTTTAGCCTGTGCTCGTGCAGACATCACAGATGGAAATAACGGTGCAGTGTTATTCAGCTTCAAAGACATTTTGTCCTTTTAAAATTGAGAAGACGAGGACTCGAGTATGTGGGGTTTTTTTTTTCAGCAGATGGTTACACATAAGATTTTGCTGCAGTAGAAACATATCAACACCTAGAGGCCACTTCCAGTCTTCATGTCTTTGTCAGTCTTATCCTCTCCCAGCACGTCTGATCACGTACAGAAAGCAGAAGGCGCTTTGAATGTAAATATGTGTGGACCCCATCTCAAGGTTTGCCCCATCGACGGACCTCTGACAGAACAAGGGAACCAGGCTGCATTATTCACAGCCGTAAATGAAACTGTACCCCCGCGAGAGAAGCAAACCCAGCAGAGAACACACACATTTGACCTGGCCTTCTGTTCATGCTGTTTCCACATCTTTCGGCCCCCATAAATCCCTCCCTTTCTGTAGAGATGCATACTGAACAACTACCCACATCCCAGTGGATGGCTTCAGGCAGCTCAGATTAGCATTGAGAACAGTTTGCTTAGAAACATTGTGATGGATCAGTGTGAAACGAGACAAAGCATGAGCACTTCCTGAAATGTGCTCGAGTGCCCTTGACGTTGTAGTTTCCCCTTGTGAAGGAGGAAACCTGATCTTACATGCAGATAGCTCGGCAGTATACAACTTCTCCTGTATAGATCCTGCCAGCGACTTCAAAGCTTGTAATTTTATTGCCACGGCACAAAATGACATAAACACAGTCGGTGGTGTATATTAATATTCATCTCGTGTTTGCAGCAGGACGGACGGGTATTGATTTTCAGTGATGCCGTTTTAATACCAATAATAGCACACAAAAACAGAAACCTGCCACAAGAAAAGGGGCCAAGTCATGCATGCCGAAATGTTATTAAGAAAGCACAGAACAAATAAAGCCATAACTACTCTGCAAATCAAGATTTAGGAGCATATCGGTACGGATCCTTGTGTGGAGATTGAATTTTAGAAGGAAGTCTTGTGGCTATCACAGATATTTTGAGCCAACATTTGTGCAGGCAGTTGGGCTTTGCATGCAGACTTCAAGTGAAATCAGAGAAAATCAGTTTGATCTGACCCAGCAGTTAAGTGACCCTGACAGATGTGAGCATATGCTTTTGACAGTATCGTATATTCTGCTGCCGGAAATACTGCCACACTGCAGGGTTACATGTATCTCGATCAATCAGACATTGTTTCTGGAAAAAGTTGTTGAGTTTTTCTATATAATTTGTGTTGCTTTGATTCCCACAACTTTTTATTTATTTCCATTAGTGAAGAGGGCTGGCAGATGTCTCACAATTTGGACAAATAAAACCAAACCTCAGCCAAGCTTTTAAAGCTGAACCTGTGCTTCTTTTTACTTCATTACTTGCCATTATGCCTGTGCCTTTGCACATTGCCAATCTAAGCAAGTAAGGTAGTGAGCAAGCTGCCAAGTGAATTACTGAGTGTGCTTTTGGTGTGTGGTGAGTAAGTGACCGAGCGAATCAGTGAAGAAGTGAATGGATAAGCAAATGAGTCAGTCAGCAGGTGACCGAAGGACTGAGAGAATGAACACGCAACAAAGATATGTAGAATAATAAATGTGTCCATATTCCTCCACTGAGCCTCCAGCTTCGCGCCCTAGGCCAGGATATCCTGCTGCAGCACGGCCCTCTGGGAGACGAGGGCAGCAGCTCCAGTCCTGATGTGAATGCAGAGCCAGAGCTTAAGTCAATAAATCACCGGCCGTGACTGATGCGCTTGAACATTGAACCTAAGTGTTTGAAAACGTGGCACATTTTCTATAGAGTCACATTCAGACAGTCCTGTCAGCGCTGATGGACTCAGAGACACACAGAGGCAGGGATAAGACAGAGTGCACACTGTGCTCGCTCGGCCACACAGTTTCAGAATATCATTGAAAGAATCTAAACTTCTTACTTCTAGTCTTGTTCTCTCACATAGAGATACCTTTACCCTGTAGACACAAAGTAAAGGGCTAATATGTGCTGTCACGTTGGATTAGATCTACTAATTGGACAGATAATAGGCTCCAGCAGATACTGGATAGTCGCCAGACATGTCAACCACCAAAAATATGATTACCATATTGAAAACATATTGATAATACAGTGTCTGAGTTTCTCTACCCTTAATGATGACATGTCTGCCGCTGGGCCTGGCTGACTGTCTGTCTTCCATAAGCTGCAGCAGGCTTAGGTCTCATGCTGCAGTTGAAATAGTGGTATCATATGAAATCAGAATGTGTATACAACAGTAATGTAATTATCTAATGGTACCAGCATGATCTCCTGTTGGAAAATGAGCTAGATTTGAATTCTGGGGAATGAAAAACTGACACGGCCATTTTTGAAGGGGTCACTTGACCTCTTACCTAAAGTTTGAATAGAAATAAGTTCTCCTGTGAGTTTCCCCTTGGCAGACATGTCTGCTATATGCTAATCCCATACAGTTTGTGGCAAGCAACATACATAGGCAAAATATTATTTTTGCCTATTGAATTATATATTTCTATATTTCTGCCAATGTGTCCCTAAACAGTCTTTGAATTCTATAAATATGGTATGACTGGAAAGCTAGGTCTCTTGTTGATTCAATGAGTCCAATTTTATTCAATTTTTATTTATGATGTTAGTCTCCTTAAGAGCATTTCATAGCAGTGAGACCATTTTTTGTAAACTTGACCTCACTGTGTAAAATGATTTGTTGATACCATTCAGAAAATCCTCAAAGCCTCAAATCCAATTGATGAAAAATGCAGTTATTGCAGGAATCTCCAAAACATAATTTTTAAAAAAAAAAACTAAATAACAGCAAGAAATCTATGATGGTGCTTGTGTCTAGATGTCGTAGTGTGTGTTTTTTATGCCAACTTTCATATGAAAATCTGTGTAAAAATGGCATCAACCCAAACATCTTGCATCAACCATGGCATAACTGAGCATGGGAATGGCCTTTCCATACATTCATTATAAAGTTGTAAGCCTTTATATACTTGACATACTTTTTATGTAAACTTGCTGTATATGAACTGTGCAGGTCCCTGTCTCAACATCGAGCCAGCATCATCTTCAGCAACATGTTGCATAATGTATGGATCTCCTTCAATCTTTAATGTATGAGTATCGCCACTGTATGTATAGTGTGATCACTTCAGCCAAAGACTTCTAAATGCTGTTCAGCGTCACATGTATAGGGAAGGATTTGAATTGCAAAGAGGAAGGATTTATATAAAAAAAGGAAGTGACACTGACACTGACTGGGAATGACTTGAATGCTGAAACATTTGGATTTGTAATTACATCCTCTTTGCAATTCAAATCATTTTCTTTCTTGCACAGTCCATGACTTCCTACAACCTTTCTGAGCTTGGAGACCCATTAATGTCTGTTTCTGGACTCTTACTTGGGGGTGTTTGCACCATTTTTAGTGCAGAGGGGTGAAGTCTAATATACTTCAACACTTTGAAGCCTGGCTTGGAAGGAAGTTATTGATTGAACACCTACTCGCAACAAATTGAAACAGACCTAGCACTGCCTGCTAGCGCTAATTCCTCTCCCACTCATCTGAACCAGATTTTGACTGGAATTTGAGCTGGTGGAAGTGAGGTGGTTGAGCAGAAACGTGTCCTCAGGTCCAGATACTGTGCTCTGGTGTTGGCAGTGATTAAACCGGAGCTAAAAGGAGTGAATATGAGCCTTACTGCTTCACAAAGCAGATGCAAGTAGTGGATGTTTTGGGTTGTTTCATGATCTTTTTGAGGTGTACCATCCAGTTCTGGTGGCTTCTCCTGCGTCAGATCCAGCACCAACACTGCAATGGGCTGCACAATAGATCTTTTATTCAACTTTTTCTGACAGAACTTTTCTCTTGTTGCTGCATGAAGATGCTCTTCTTTTATGAGCAGTATTGGCCAATCTCTAGCATCGGTGCTTAAT
>JAOWBC010000248.1:1318805-1341494 GCA_028566105.1 Hypoplectrus providencianus
TGTAGGTGGACATTCACACAGAAAGCTTCACTTTTACAATAAAGGTTGAAGACAGGGGTCAGCCTTTAAAGTTTTTAGTGGAAAAACACTGAAAATGTCAAGACAGTGTTGGATGAAACACAAATGAAATGCCTGTGACTGCAAAACAGAAACAGGTTAAATAAGAAAAACAAGTGTTTGACCATGATGTAATATATGTGAATTAATTAGTGCAAGAATTTTGATTGACATGAGTCAGCAGGCAATCAACACCATTGCCTAAAGGCCAATTATGCTAAACTTGCAGTGAAATCTAGCCCACCAGCCTGACCTAACAGAACTGCATGAAATGACCCTGTTTTTGTAAACATGTACATTTAAACAATTATGTGTTGGTGGCAAAAATTACAGACTTCACCCAGGAGAAGGGGTTTGTGTCCTGTGCGGAAATAGTTTGTGGATTACAAACACATTGTTTCCCCAACTTAGTCCAAGCTTCTTTTTTTTTTTTTTAGCTAAGCAACCCTGTTGTTGTCCATACTGGCTTGTTAATCAAAACCGCAAACAAATGCCTGCGTTAGTTTTAAGTTCAAAAAAACAAATAGTCAATATGGACCTGCCCTTCAATCACAATTAAATAGACAGACAGACATAGGATGATACTGTAGATGGATAGATGGTTGGGTATGTGGATGGATGGATAAAAAGATGGAAAGATGGATAAATAGATAAGCATCCTACTTTATGCATTCGTCTTAACGTCTCCAGTGAGTATTCCTGGATACATTTCATTGCTGTTCACCTGTATTTCTGTGTGTGTTTGTGTATGTATGGCTTGTTTCCAAGCAGTCCAGAAAGTGAGCTTTAAAACCAGTGCTCTCAACACCTGAGAGCAACGAAAGTATTTAGTAATTAGGTTTGATCAATGGTCCTATTAGCCCCTCGCAGATAAAATATGGTCAACATTTTGGAGCACAATTCAAGTAAAAGTAGGAAAAATCCACTTTGATTTACTCTCTACGATCTACTCCCGCTGAGGAAAGCTGTGATAAAAATACCTTACATGTGGGAACTGTCCTGGCAGGTATTAAACGAAGAGAAATATGGCATAAACAAAATATACTCCAGTTAACTGTAGCTGATAAAAATATACCCTATATATCACATTAAGATGTTTGGAATCACATTGCATATAATCCTGCCCATTGCACTTAATAGATAACCCACCTACCACAACACCACAGCAGCACATTGGGCCTGCACAGCCTCTTATTACCCCCATTGACCCAACTCTTCAAATGCTAAATCCCATTGATATGTACAAGGAAGCATTGATTATATTTGGTCTTTCCATCTAATCCCGCTGAGTACATGAGCCGTTAATGCTTAAATCAAAATCAATACATAACTTAATCATTCAAACTCGTCTCTAATTTGTTTGTCACAATCGATTGCCGTGGCCTGAGTATGCTGTCTGCCTCTCTCGCTGTCAATTAAGGTGTGATGTGAGCAGACTGTAGCTGCCAGGGAGGACGGGGTGGAGGGGCTTTATGACCGACCCTGCTGACATTATGATCTATCAAATGTTATGACCTTCGGGATATTAAGTAGAACTAATATGAAGCAATAGCTGAAATGAAACGACCGGAATGATTTCTCATTCCACACACAGTCGTGCATGTTCAGGGGAGTGCAATTAGAACATGGATATTGCTCGTTTACACGGAACCATTCATATCACCAAGATATAGTTTTAACATAATATCCCACAGGCATTACAGTAACTGCAATAAATTTCCAATCTCATATATAGTACATGCATTCTGTATGAAGTCCTAGCTGAGGATGGACTTAATCTGCAGGAACGTAAAACAAAGTGCCAATTTCTAAAGCGCTTAAAACCGCTTTAGGAGTGATTTCAAAGAAATTGTTCAATTGCTCATACGGAGCCATTGATTCAGATGCTAGACATAATCGTTTACATTAACTATAATTTTCATAAGCATTGAGGAACTTGTTTTCCCAAGGGGCATTTCACTCACCTATGGATGGAAAGCAGCTCACAATGAGCTACAATAAGCCTACATTCTTAGATTACCGCTACTATAAGCAGCCAGTGCTCAAGATGCACAACTCAAAGCCCCAGAATCTCAACAGCAGATGAAACAAATATTATACACACACCACAACTCCCGGTACAAAAATCCATCTTTATATTGACAGCCCAGATCCTTTCATCTTCGTTGTTCCCACATGAAAATCCTGTGTCAGCAGTGGCGAGGCGATAAGAACCTCAGGCAGTAATTATGGTTCACATAAAGCCATAGCATGAAACAAGTCTTTTTTTCTTTCTGTAGACTGTATACAGTGGTGCAATGCTGCACTGAGGAAACAGCAGTAGATTCTCTCATGCGTCGCTTTGCAACGTCTAAGAAAGCTCCTCGCTCAAGCCTTTGTTCATTTCGTACTCATCTCTTATTAGTCCCTTTGAAACAAATTAAATGGAAACCTGCCTACGTTGTTGAGATTTACAGGTATCAAGGTAGTCTGTTTAAACAGCCTGAGTATCAGAAAACCTAATGCTGTGTCAGTGTTTTGAAGGCTTCCAGGGATTTAAGTTACAGTTGCAGAGACAGAAAAAAAACTCTGTGACAGGGTTCTTTTTTTTTTTTTTCATTTTTAGAAGATGATCTGCAGTTATACTAACTGTTGCTTAATGACACCACTTTGAAACCCAAATTTAAGTGATTTGGGATTTGTGATCTAAGGAATAAATCTCATGCTCTACCATCCATTGAGGTTATTAAAATCCCTTTCAGAGTGCATTATATATTGCAATTGCATTTTCTGCAGATAAGAGGTGACGTCACTTCCACTACTTTAGTCGTGCTCTTACCAAGTTCACTTCCGGCATTTATGTACATTATTTAATTTTTTAAACTATCTGTTCACTGGGAAGATTTTAGTCCTCATCTTAGAGAAAAGGGTTAAAGAGGAACTTTAAGGAAACTGCAGCCTTTTAACTTAACATTACCACTTCATTTTAAGTGAGTGGCCATTAAAAGGGCTGATTATAACCTTCTCAGCTTGCCAGGAGGTGGATCAGCCTGTTATTGGCTGATTCTTATAGGAATGATAACTGCTAATAAAGCCACTTTAACTATGTGCTTACATTTAAAATAGTAAGCATCTATCTTTCTCTATCATCAATCATACATCAATGTGCAACAAATTATATCCAGCTCCAAAAAAAAATAAAGCTTAAAAGTTGGATTTGTGTAATATGGCAGGGTTTTAGAACATGGAGTCTTCACATTGAGGGAAGTTGTTTTTGCACATTTTCAACTCATCTTGTTGTGCATCTTTGGCTTGAACTGGCCTCTAAGCAACCTGAAAAGAAAGCTCTTATTTTGAAAAGCTGACATTACTGACATTCAAGGTTATTACCCGACAGTGATGACATATACTCCCCAGTGAACTCTGACCCCATAGCCCCAAACTTCATTTACCCTTCTGCTGAATTCAAAGGCATGGAAAGGTCTCTCCAACTACTGGGTGGAAGTAATTTGCTTGAAATGTGGTCATAAATCCACAAAGTACTGAAGCTTTATGAGGAATGCTGGGTTTATCGGCAAAGTCAGGAGTGATCTCTGTCTTTTATCGAAACCACGCACACAGACACACACACACACACACACTCTGCACACTGAGATGAGGCACAGTGTGTTGGAACTCACTTGAAGAAATAAAAGCATCACCCGTGTGAAACCACGGAGAGTTGTTGTGGAGCATTAGCAGTAGCTGATTTGTTACTTACCAACATTGCTACCCACTGAGATCTCTGAGCCTGTGGTGACAAATGCGAACTTATAGGCCTTAAACTTTACTTAACCTTATTAAAAATTCATGTCTCTTAAGCTCCTTTGATATATCTGTCTCCAAAGCATTATCTGCATGAGAGGGGAAAAGAAGTTCTTACAGTACTGTGTCAACTCAACACTTTGGCAGTAAAAGTACTTTTGGGCACATAAAATACTGAGAATCGTGTTTGTGCCAAAGAGTTATCACCAGCCCACATGCAGATTGTGTTTCCAGCAAGTAATTTTGAGGGTGGAACAAGAGCACATGAGCAAAATATTTAAAAGGTTGCTGTGGTATTTTAGTTTGAGTTTCCTAAAAAGCAACACAATCCATTTCCTGAGATGACACCTTTAAGTCTCATCTCTGCCATTTAAAAAAATGTCTAGACTCTGCACAGTTTTAAATATTTAGCATTTAAAGACTGCATTATATAAAAACACTTTCAAATGAAACCAGTGTTAAACCAATGGGCTTAAAGAAATGGATTGATTCATTTATTATCCTTTAGCCGCAGTTGGGTCATGGGGTCGCCCAATGTCTGCTGGAGCCTGAAATAGCTCTTTATTAGGTACAGGGCGTCTTCTGATCCTTTAATTGGTTTAGTTTTTCATGTAACTATTAACAATTAACTGTGTTGCAATTTATTGATTGGCAGGAATAATTATTTGCTATAGAAAGGTTGTTGTATAACATAGTTACCAGTTTCACATGTTTCCAGCCCATTAACCAGCTACAGTCATTTGGTATCAGACTCATATGTATGGGTAAGAAGGTGTAACACCTACTTTATGTGCAGAAAGCTATTATTCTACTAATAAGTGCCAGAATGGCTGTGTTTACACAACAAAAACACATGGTAAGGTTTAAGGAAAAGAAACTCTGCAGTTTTAGGGTGGGGAAATGTACATGGTTAGGGTTAGGGTTAAAAACTGATTAATAGTTTGGATTAAATTCCTTAAGGATATAAAATTACTTAACATTTCAAACAGTTCAGGTTCAGGATTCAAACCCAGATCTTCTGCGTGAAGATCTTTTGATGAAAGAGCCAATCCCCACACCAATCTTTCACCCAGTGCGGACACTATTGCTCCTTATATTATGTCACTTCCTCCTTCACTTCTGTGGCCGTCAGCAGGCCTAATAATAAACAGAAATACAGCAGCCCATTCAATAGGCTGAATGGGCCTTTTAAAATTCACGATCTGTACTTAGTGGACTGTAAAATAAAGCCTGTGGCTTTTAATTTATGTATAGGGCACTCTTTTTTTTATTTTTGTATGATGTAGAAGTCAAATGATTGGGATCTAACAAAAACGATCCATTCACAAGGTGACATCTCTGGCTGCATGTTCCTTAATTGGAGACAAATCTTCTCAGGGGCTCTTGCACTGATGTGTATTGCTGGGACCTTCCCAGATAAAACATTTTCGCCTCTCTCCTTTCACTTCTAACAACCCCCTAACCCATCTGCATTCAGACGGTGATGGAGAGATATGGCGAGTGAAGTTAGGAGCGGGCTGGCAGAGGGAATGAGCAGCAGCCTTCGTCTTTGAGTGAAATCGATTGCTTGTACAAGTCGAGGGAAATGAGAGAGATCTGACCACCCCTGGATTGGCTGGAATCACTCACGGACAGAATCATAACAAGGGAGAGAGCTTACGGCCAGAGGGTGTGTTTGTGAGAGAGATTGCTGGTGGAGCAGGTGTACGTGCATGATGGCGATGGTTAGATGGTCTTTTTTTTGTGTTTACAGAGTTTGTGTCAAATACCTTCTCCTACCCTTTTCTTGTTTCTTGTTTTTTAAGGGTGAAAATTAGACAGAACTGAAAGTAATTTCAAGATTTTTAGCCTTTAAAGATAAATATTTGTATCGCCATTAAAACTCACCCGAGTAAATGATTGCATCCCCATTTCTATTGCAAGTACATTAAAGAAGTGTGTATTGGCAATTTCCCAGAAAGTTTTTAAACTGTCTGAACCTCAAATCCTCTTGGAGAGGAAATTGCAGTGAGTGGTTGGACTTACAAAAGTTTCTGATTCCTGCGGCAGAGATTGCAGTTTGCATTCCAACTCTTACCAACAGCTTCTTTGAACATGTTTCATGTGTTCAGTTTTTTTTTTGTTTTTTTTTATAAAATCAGACCAACAGAGAGGTGACAGATCAAAGAAAATCGCCCTTATATGAATTGTTTTCCCAACAGTTGACACCATTTCTTGATCTTTCTCGCTCTAACCAAGTCTTCTAAAATGATTCAAACATAGGTAGCAAAGTTGAAAAACTTCTCCCGATACCCATTTTTGTAACGGTCATATGAATCATCATGTACTGTCTTCATTCTTGGATATCAAAATTTGGTTTGCTTTGAACTGTCTGGTGAGTGACTCAGCCCTTAAAGGGAACGGTCGCTCTCATATCCAAATACACATTTTCCCTCTTACCGATGGTGTTTTCATCAGCCTGGGTTGTATTGGTGTAAGTTGCCCATTGTTGGGAGATTATTGTCCCTAGAACTGTCCTTGTTTGGATATAATGGAACTTGAGAGTACTCAGTCTCTGGTGGTCAAAGTGCAAACAATATGGTTATTTGGAAAAACTCAAAAGCAATGTCTCTTTAAAAAACAAATCATGATCCAGTTCCTCAAGACAATCAGCCGACCTTCTTGGTACCAAATTTCACCTGCTGACCTTCACAGTGCAGAGTGTGCATCATGGAAAGTCTGTAATGGTTAAACAGTTGAAGTCAGTGGCACTCATTACTCAGGACTGATGATATTATAGTGGAGACATGACTATACCCTCTTTTCTCTGGTGGTTTACAGGAGATCTTCTTTTACCACTTTGCCACTACACCACTGCTTATTAAGAAACTGTTTTGTTAAAGACTATTCAGTTCAAGTACTGTACTAAACCCTCTTTCAACTCTGCATGTTGCCAACAAACTTGATTATTTGTTGTAGCTGTGAATGCCTGCTATGATAAACCGCAATCTTCACTGGCGAGGGCAAAACAATTGAATTGCAACTCTGTAGGTAACAAATTAGTATCTGTGATTGAGGTTACTCAATGAAATTAAATTACGAGCGGAAAATTTAGAACCGTCGCAAATGGTAGTTTGAAGTGATTTCATGTACCATTCAAACAAGGCTAATGCTCACAGAGCTCAATTTAAGGAACTATCAGAGCCGAAAGGACTTCCATCCCTGACCGGGTTAGTAGAGGGGCAGAGATTTAACAGGAGGAGACGGAGGTGGGGGTGGAGGGGGCTGCCGTGGTGGCTTCGCTGGAAATGGAGGCCATAGATCTGTTTGTTTGGGGATTAGGCTGGGATTAGGCCTCTAATTCCCTTCCCTCGTGTGCGTAATTGAAAAATGTGTCTGCCCATCGAAGGAAGATGAGAGGCCGCGGAGCCTGAGCCCCTCGCAGCGCTCGATTTTTAGGCTGACAAGCTCCGAGCTGAGAGAAGAGGAGGAACTTTTAACAATGAGTTTCAGTCAAACTAAAGTCCACAATTGAATTCCACTCAGCTGCGCAGAGTTGGTTTGTCCCTCCGTCTCCCTCTGTGAGGGATGAGCTCTCTGACTGCAGCAACAAAATGACGAACAGCTGCATCCTACCAGCTTTTTGTTCCTCTGCCGTGAGGGGAGAGTTGCTGTCATTGTAGTCTGTAATAGAGTGCCTGTCTCCTTGGATTCTCTGTGTTTTTACCTCCAATCCTGTGTACTTTATTCCCGACTGGCCTCTCCCAGGCTGAGCACAGTCATCTGCTGGAAATTTCCTGTATGGTTTCTCAATGTATGACACCTTACAACATGGTATAAAGGTGTAATTGTATGCCTAATGCAGAGATCTACACGAATCCCAGGCCGTGAGTCCACTCCAGGTATTGAAAATCCATTGTAATTGCGTTTTATATCCCTCTGCTCTTTAGATACATCTGGCACTGAGTGATGGCATAGTGGGGTGGATGATGAAGCGACCAGAAATGTATTACTATAAATCAGATCAGACGCAGTAGAGCTGCAGGAGTCTTGAGCAGAAAGGGTATCTTTTATTTGTCAAATGCGCATGTAAAGATCTCCCCTGCCTACAAGATGGGGGTAATATGTTTGAAATACAGCCATAAATCCACCCAGACTGTCCAGAATTATATGAGAAATGTCGGGTTTATCCACGATTTCTCTCTTTTATGTCAGGCCAAGTCAAATGCATCCTGGAATCATTTCTGTCTTTCATCTTAACTCTTGACAATACACACCAAGCGCTTTGATGAGGCCGATCATGTCGGAGCTTACTGCAGATTGAGCCGTCACTTCTCTGCTGAAAGCTCGGTGTAGTCTGATAACAGATATCATTACACTCTGACATCCAGATGCGTCTCATCTCAGGGCCAAATAGACTTACTCATCTCCAGTCTGAAAACTATGAATGAGCGATAAAACACAAATGTACCCTTTACAAAATTCTTTCCAGTTTTTAGAGTTATATCACTGAAGTGAAGACTTCCTAGGAATTTTGAATTTAATATTTTGAAAATACCTAAGGTTAACGGACGGCAGTTATTTAAAAGAATAAATAAAAATCTGTCTTGTTTGAATAATTAACGCTCCTCCATGTCAGCCAGCACTGCTCGCCAAACCAAGTAAGCCTCTCGCAGCTCCCTGTTATGAATTTATGGCTGGTAACATTATGAATATAAAGTGGGTTGTTGATGAAAAATAGTATATCTACCCAGAAACCTCTCCCTGGATGAATAAAGGTTAAAAAAAACCCTCGGACAAAAATTGGCTTAAACTGAATTAAAATGATCTTTTGATACTTTTGGGAATCCCAAACAAGAAGCACTATCGATCATATCATCTCCCCCAGCAGAGCGGCGGAGATGAGGAAGGTGCCAGTGAGACATTTGATCTCCTCTGTAGTTAATTATAAGTTAGACTAATAAATGCTGCATTTGTATTCACTCAGCCCTAATTAATTACATGCATTTGTCCACTGAACCACACAAATTTAATTGAAATGCAGATTTGAAAAAAGGGAGTTTGTCAGAATGGTAGGAATGTTTTCACCTTTTCAAAGAGCCTGAAAGGCATGTGATTAGATGAGAGCGAGTGATGACCTTTTTTGAGTTTCCCCGTACACCTTAATTAAAATTCATCCTCCAAGGCCAAAAGACTTCTCTCATTTGGGTGATGTATTCCCTTGAATAGAAAGGCAGATTAAATGTGACCAATTCTACATTTAGCAAATGAACAGTCGCTGCTGTTTTGCTTGGCTGAGGCTGCTGGAAGGTAGCAGCGCTAGTCAATAGAGAGTTATTATCGGCCCTAATTTCAAAGGTCAATGCAAAGCAGCAAACCAAAGATCTGTTGTTTTCATGTAAACCGCATCAGTTTGTATGATTTTTTTGCTTTCATAACCCAGTATGAAGCACTTAAACGATATATCTACATGCAAAGTCAAAAAAACAAAAACAAATAAAGCAACATGAAACCCAAACAAGATCAATGTGGGCTGTGTATGAACAATAATCTGCTGATACAATATGTATCATAATCATAGACTGTGAAAATAATAATAATACTGGCTCTTCTCATGAATTCATTTTAGTTATTCTTCTGAAAAGTAATGCACTGAACCTCCATATCCTCACAAAATTGTGTTCATTGGATACAGAACATAGAAGTATAAGGAGCAGAAGATATATATATATATATATATATACCAATGCTGTAATCAGGGCTCTATTGATATTAAATTTCAATGCATTTTTATTCTTATTTTGGCATGATTTATTCCGACCATATTGCATCGTGTGCAGTCAAAATCTCTTTATACTCCTACAGCCATGATCAAAACTGCTTCCCCTCTGTTTTCTTCCCTTGATCCAACAACGGCAGTTAAAGCACTGCGGTGTAAAAGCCCCTTCATGTATTCATGTTTTGTTATACCACTAATAGCTGAAAAGACATTTAGAATTATGCCACTTGGGTTTTGCAGAAACAACCTATGAACCTCACAGAGTTGCCTGGTGAAGGTCAGACTAATATTCAATAATATTCTTCTTTTCTTTTCACTTTGTTTTGATCTTAACAAACTCCTGGTGGAAATCTCTTACTGTTTAGTGGATAAACGCTCCACTTTGTCTTTCGGCTTGTCTGTCTATCATTTTCCGCTGGCCAGGTAGCCGGCTTGATCCCAAAGGTTTTTTTTCAGTAAAAACAGCTGCTTGCTGGGATTTGAAACATGGATTAGAGCTGTTAAATTGCACCAAAACAGTTAAAACCAAAACACGAGATAGGATGAAAAACTAAAAACTCAGCAAACGTGCAGAGTTGGATGGCAATTATCTGTGGGTTTCTCACTACTTTCCTATAATTATACATGTTACTTTCCAGCCTTTAATGAGAGCTGTGACATAGAAATAAAGCTTATCATAGCTACTGTATAACACACAATCGGTACAATTTAACATATTAAATACTTTCAGAAAATTATATTATTTATTATCATTATCATTCAGCTGCTTAAATCAAAGTAATGCAAATGTGATTGACATATGCAAAGAAAAAAGAAATAAAAATATCCATAGAAACTATAGAATTGTACCTACGTACATCTCTTCAGGTCTGCAGAACATTTAAACACCTGTAATTACTCCGGCATCTGATCACTGAAACATTTACACAGCTGCCCTGCTGTTAAATACATAAACACCGTATGCAACGTTTCTTCATTTTAATGATTCAAAACATAATTAGTTTTTGTAAGCAAACGTATCATCTTGTTTTGTACAATCTGTAAATGGGTTGATGATGTTGATTATAATCCTGATTGAAATGGAAGACCAGGCGGTGTGTGTGGATGGTGTGTAGATGTTAAATAGGTGTTCCCGGTGTTTGTCTGTTGTTAATCAGATTTAACAGAGGTTGTTGCTGAGAACTGTGGGTTCTCTGATAAAATGTCCCCATGGGAACAGGGCACCTTAAACCATAAAAAAGGCTATTAAAGCCAGACTTTCTGCAGACTGCTCCAGCTTGGGGCTTTGTCCGTCATCACTGCCATTTCCTCTGGCCCGCCACACCTTTTGATTGCGTCTGTGATAGTGAGATAGATAGTGTGACAGGAAGATTTCCTACACCCTCCGCTTTTCATTTCCTTAATGTTGTTTGAATGAAGTTCTCCAGATGTGCTTGAAATTCTACTCTTATATCTTCTTTTTCTTCAAGTATTTTGGGGTATTTTTGGTTGTATTTGACAGGAGGCAGTACAGAAGTGACAGGAAATTAACTGAATAAAGATTATCAGACAGATTTGAGCTGTAAGTTCAATTACATGGTCAGTTTTTTACACCCTCGGACCTGCAGGATGCTCCATCTCTAAAATGCAGAATGAGGTGCAGATCAGTGTGAGCTTCACATTTTTGGCTATATTACCTTCATCATAGTGATTTTTTACATTGTGGCATTTATACATCACTGATTACAAAAGTTGGGATACTGTGTAGAACAGATGAAAAACAAATAACCAAATTTCAGACTTAACGGTGTGTTGTTTTTTTATTTCTAGCAACAAATCACATCACATCTTTTGACAAAAAAGGTTCTTCAGATGAGTACCATCTGTTAATCTAGAGGTCGAGCTTTTCTCACCTCACCATAGGCTGCATTGTTCTCCCACCACCATTAAAAACACATTAATGAGCTGCTCCATTGCACCAGGTGACACCTTCCCTCATTACCACAAATACACACATTGTAGTTTATTTGGACCCTCACACACCACCCCGCTGCTGTAAATACTTAACAGAGCAATGAGTGTGTATTATTCCGCTACTGAAAACAGTTCCCGACAAATGCGCTATTAACTCCTTTTGAGTAGTGTGTGCGAAAGAACAACAGTGCCTAGCTGTTTAAGCAATTACTGAGCTTTCTGTATCAGTGAAATGATAGATTTGCTATCTGTCTTTAAAGATGATTGTTTTCACTAAGAGGCTTGGAGCTCAGAGCGACACACATGATAAGAAGCCTGAAAGATGGATTAGCACATTGTTGATTCATAGTTTCATAACCAAATATTTTCAGTGCTTTTCTTTAACACACATTCCAATGACGAACACTTTTGTTCTGTAATCTGCTGAGAAACCCCAGTATTGTCAACACAGCCAGGCCACCCATCCTCTGAATGCTCTGGGTCTCTGATTTGTCATGTGTGATTATCCTAGAGGTTAAAATGGGTCATTTTATATGGGGAGGTCAAGTTTTGACCTGTAATGCTTTGAGGATGAACATCATCACTTATAGATTTGGGCTCACTGAATCTAAATGGGTCTCAACTTTCCAGTGATATCCAATTTATGCAACTGCAGGACTCTTTAAAGACCCCAGTATGCAGAAATATTCAAATAAAATGTGTGGAAAGAGCACATTTTACTGCGTGCAAAAAAACTGCACGGTTTCTGGACATTTCTGTAAATAGGATCCGAGAGGGGTTAATTTAAATCAATCAAGGGGTTAATCAAGGTTAAATCATCTTTCAGTACAAAACAGCTACTTCTGTGATCCTTCACCTATTTGTCTTTCAAACAGTTTATATAAATCTGTTTGCATTCATGAATACTCAAATCTAATTTGGTGTAAATCTGCCGTTGACCTCTGCTGATCTCCATTAACTGAAATGTATAATATTCTCGTGTTTTCTGAGAACAACAAATATAATCCGCTGAATTATAAAAGAAACCCTCAGGGCCTTAAGTGCCAAATTTAGTACTTCAAACTGCCTCGTTTTTAAGAAGCAGCTTCTCTAAATCTCTCCTCTTTGATACAGACGCCTTTTGAATACCTATATGTTGAAGGGAAGAGACTGAATGTTTAAATTCAGTAAAAATGTTGAAAAGGCCGTGCAATGCTTCACATTAGATGAGAGTGCGGTGGTGTGTGCGTGACTGTATGTATCCCATCGTCCAGCCCTCCCTGCAGGGTAGCTGCAGGTTTACAGCATGCATATTATGGCGTTATCAAGCCGATGACAATAGACACACTGCATGATTGTGGCTGCAGGGCTGCTGTAATTGGAATGGACAAGGTCAAGTGCGGCACTCCCAGTTCTGAAGAGAGCAGAGTGTGCTTTTCTCCTACCCTAACTATGATGCCGACACAATCTGACATCTGTTGATATAACACCCTGGCCATGCTGCCAGGCGAGTATGGGGCGATAGCGGGTCGGTGGCGTAGAAATCTTCACTCACCAAGAAATGAACCGGACGTGTTTATGTAGCAGGGGAACTGAGGAGGAGTGTGAGACGTCTAAGGTGAGAAAACATGTTTACTACTTGTGGGAAATCGGGGGAGCATATTTCATCAGAGATCATAACTTTGTAAACATGTTTACCCAACAGAACAGTTTGTGCTGGACTGATAAGGGTTTGTCCTCAAACCTAATGGAAGGCATCAGGGACCCTGGGCGTCTTGGCGAGTTGGCGTCGGGGTCCCTCAGAGTGCCATTCTCAGAACGCTAAGGGTGATATGAAATTCGCATAAACAGCTAGTTCATGTTTACAGCAGAATAGTGTGCCAGGGTTAAGATAAGAGTTCAGGATCTAATATTTGGCTGTCAGGATGATTAGTATTCTAAGAAAAGGTGGTGTGACGCTCATGCTTAATGAATTTGCATTATTCATCAGGACTCTACAAGCTTTGCTGTGGGAAGCCCCTGTGTTTGTTTGGAGCCCATGGGAAAGGCCTCCCGAGGAGTTCCTGTTGAGGAGAAACTTTTTTGCTTGCATCTCTATAAAAATCAAAGCGCTGTCTCATCAGAAATCTCCTACCATGGATGTTCTTGTCCAAAACTGCAAATTTAGATGACGGCCTGTAGATCAGAGAGGCTGTCATATTGCTGAAAGTTCAAAGATTTCCTTGAGCAAAATACCGAATCCTTCACCTGTAAGTCAGAATGGATGAGAGCCTTAAATAATGTGACTATCGTTTTTCATTTTCAAGCAGTAACACTATTAATTGCAACAAAATAAGACGATCATTGTGTTTGGTACCAAAAGAAAAGTAAATTGTATGTTGCCAGCATTAGAAACATGATTTTTGCATGCTTGATAAAATATCCAAGCCTCCAGTGTTTATACTCGCAACACATTTTTTGCAAAAATGACGGAATATCTCATGTTTATAAAGATTTGGCAACCTAACAAAGTAATCCAACATAACAGATTGGTATTTCTCATTAGTAGAAGACTTAAAAAATAACCAATGTAACTTTTAATTTTAATGGAAATGCAAATAGTTATCTGGATGTTTGACTTTTGAACAGTGGACGCTGGGCCCGCCAGCATCCTTTATTATGTATGGTATTTAATTTTGGCAACTGGCAAAGGAACTGAGAGAGACACATTTTTTTCCCATCAAACATGTTGGTTTTAATTATTTTGGTGTTGCAATATTTTAAAATATTTGGCAGCACAATATCTCACCTCCACCATGCACTGAGCGGGAAGAATCTTTTGGGATTAAGTCAAAATGAATGTGAGCTGTCATGGTGATAAAGGAACATGTCATCCAATTCAGCAGTCTGTCTCACTCATGTTTTGTAAATAGTTTCTGGACAACAATAGAGCTCTGACAGAGGAATGAGATTCTGTTAATACACGGGCACTTGTTGTTATCAGGATCAAATTGATGTATGGTTTAGCATTTTTCATGGGATTTTTTAAGGTAAAAAAAAAAAACAAAGAATATAATTATGTGTTATGTGTAAAGATCCTTTTCAGAGGGGTGGTTGGATAGATGTTAGAGGTAGATAAAAGGCCACATAGAAGTCGTCCATGACGGCTGGGAACGTGAAGATTATTTTTGGTGCTGTGGCTCAAGTTGTTGTTGTCACAAATCTGAAATAGTTATTTATTTATTCATAGATAAATAAGGTAGAAATTATATATAATATGGTAGACATAGTCAAAAATCCCTCCAGCATTAAGGCACCAGTACCTTGAGGAAACCCGTAGAAAAACCCTGGTTTCAAAATGTTTTTTCAGAGATTTCTGCAAATATTGCATTCTTCTGTGATTAGCTGGTGAGCACCTCTGTTCTGGAGATTACTCAGAAATCCTATCTAATTTTTCCCATTAACATTAATATACCAAGAAAAGCCATACATCATCTGAAGTTTTTCACAATTTTTGAATTTAACAGACCGTTAAGGGACCTCAGTATGCAGAAATATTTAAATACAGTAGGTGAAAATTTGTACGGCATGAGAGAAACTAATTATGCCCCAAACTGCATTGGGTTGGCACAAATGGGCATGTCTCAGAAGAGGAGACTTGTGTGTGTACCCATCGAACCAATTTGTTGTCAGTTATCTTCAGGTCAAACTGGAGCTATTAACTGGAGTATCATTTTGCCCCGTTCCCAAGAAGATGTGTCACCTACAGCCTCTGAAAAACAGAAAGTTGATGTGGCTCACTGGCAGACTGCTAAATGTTTCAAAAGTTCATCCTGACAAAACAGTCTGCAGCCCTGGTGGTCCAAACCTCTCGTCTAAGAACACGGTGAAGCGTTTGTTCAGATAAATAAACAGAGTTGGGCATAAGTGGGGGAAGAAACAACATGTACTGTAAATACATTACACATGGTTTTCCTTCTTTATTAATTTACCCAAAGACCATATCACAGCGGCACTGTTGACTTTTACCTAATTGCCTCTCTCTGCACTGTCAACATAAAAGGCAATAAATCCTAACATCTGCCCTGGTCACCGGTGCATCCCTTCCCCCCAGTCAACTGTATGTGCATTGTTGGTACATTGCATTCATGATGTACATTATCTCAGGTCTGTAACAATACAATTCCATCCTGAATCCCAAAAATCCTCCGCTGTTTTTCTTGTGATGCATTAAATCTGTACATATCTGGAGGGTAAGATTTAGGCTCCTTTTCTTGTCTGATTCTCCTCCTGGATTGTGACTCAGTGGAGCACGATGCGCCGGATACCATGGCAGAACACAAATCCTTATTGTCATATTGTAAACAGATGGAAAAAGGGAATGAAACATGACAAGGCATCAATAAGCACAAAACAGCCTATTTTAGTCTTGTATTCTGATGTCTCGGCATGGTTTCTGCATTGCAGGACTCCATTGTGCTGCAGATGGGTGGAAATAAACAAACAGGACCACGGTTCCTTATAATGACTTTTCTCTCAGGAGATTATGAGCGGGGACACTCCGCTGTGGTGCTATGTTAAGAAAAGCTTTTCTGCTAAGGAAGTGGATATGCCTCTGTTTTTGTTTTGTTTTGTTTTTTTTAACCAAGAGGTATTAAAGGTAATTATACCAGCAAGATAAACATAATTAGTACAGCATGAAACTCCATGCCTATACCCATGGATTTTCCATCACTAATTATGCTGGTATGGTTTAACAGTTTGTTGGCCCATTCTCAGTAAGGATCCATGCCTTTGAGGTTAATGTCTATCTAATGCACATAATGATTCTTTATATACACTTCACTCCTCCGTCAGTTATCACGGAGCTAATGTGTCCTCAGAAAAACAGCCACTAGAAGGCCATTTACCTTCATCATTTATTCATCAGGGTGCATCAAAGTTTACTGCAAGTGACGAAACTCTTTAGCCCTGAATCTTTGCTTATATTTTCCTCTCAGTGCGGTGACCCTGGATGCTGCAGGGATTTCAAGTAGCAATGCACTTGACAGTGTTTTGTTGCTGCCTTTTAGGCTTTACATAGTTACAGAAAGTACGTGGCTGGTTTCCAAACTTCCTTCTCTAGCCGCCTTTGGTCGTGACAGCCAACTGTGTTCCTGAATGTCGGCGACTCCCTCACAGAGTCAAGTCAAGTCAAATCTATTTATAAAGTGCTTTTAACAACCAGGTTTGTCACAAAGTGCATCACAGAGGGAGGAAGAAATGACAAGAAAAAGAACAAGTGCACCACAAAGAGGATGAAGGGACGGGAGGGGATCGGAGATTGAGAGGTTGTGCATAGTGACATCAGCCAACAACAGCTTTTACATACATATTGATATATATTTATGTGTGCGAGCCTGTGTAGATCAGAAACAGAGCACAGGGTAAAGCGAGTGTGGTGCATGCACATGGTTTGCAGGTGCGTTCCAACTCTTTGAGCATCAACACCTGGCTCCATCTTGGAGGTCATATCAGAAAAATATTCAAATCAAACTCCTCCTCACCTGCAGCTCTGCTACGCTCCTGTTTATTTCATTGGTTTGCAAATGAATACAAGCGAAAGTATAAACTGTTTGAGTTATAAACTGTATGTTTTCCATTGTGAATGTGCCATACATCAAAATGACAAGCATTCGGCCGTTTCATCTCAGCGGCATTCAGCAGAATTTAATAGAATTTGTATAAAACCTATTTATTAAACCCATTCTCCATTATATAGCTCAGGCTTAGGGCAGATTTTCCCTTTTATAATAATGATGGTTATTTTATCTCCCATTGTTGACAATGGGATTTACAAGATACAATTTAGCCTGCTCATAGATTCATCACCTGACATTTTAAGTTGAAAACTCTGCAACATGAATAACTGACAAAAACTTTCTTTTTCCGATATCACTGACGTTATTTTAGAATTATAATTTCCATCAGACATCGCTGCCTGTTTTCATTTTTATTCCCCCTGTCAGTCATGGACTCAAACCAGTGACTTTCCATTCAAAAGAATGTGTAACTCATAGATCCTGCCGCTGTCTTAGGCATATGTTGATGTCTAAGTAGATGCACAACCAGCACAAGTGATACTTCAGATATTTATGGCACACACAAATGTATAATACAAAGCAAGTATATCTCCGGAGCACGTATATCCTTTTGCGTTGCTTGTGTGTTCATAAAGCACAAAAGTTGCACCTGAGGTGGGGGGAGGGGTGGTCCCAGCTCTGTACAAGCTAAATCGGCATATTAGTGATTTGGGGTGTGCTAATGGATGCCCTGTACAGTCACTTAGGTTTTTTTTTTTTTTTCCCACTGTGTGTTTTTGTAGGAATGCCCTGAATCCTTAAGTCTTTAGAAACCTATTCCTATCAGAGGTGAAACTGTACCTGTCTTATCCTTAAAATTATCCTTGCAACAACCCTTATCCAGACAGTGCTCCAGGACTGCAGTGGTGGTACTCTGTGTGAATTCTCCTCTTTGAGGTCCTCATGTCCCCACAATGATCTGTTCCACCTGTCTCACCTTAAACCAGAGCCAGGGCTCCTCCTGTTCATTTTCTATGCTCTCTTTAAAATTAAAAGGCCCAGATCTGTGGTGTTACTTCATAGAAAAACAATGATAAGGCTGATTCACTGGTTGCCTAGCAACAATTTTAAAAAAATGCAACAAGCCCCACTGGGGCCTCTTCCAGCATGTCTCTTCAGCAGTTTTTCAGGGGCTTCATACGATGTGTTTTTGGTGCATACATAACAGCATCATCATTTTACGGACACACTGTATTTTTACTGTAATGACAGATTAAGTTAATGTGACCTGCTCAAGCAGTCACATCTAGGAGCCTTCAGTTTGCAGACTGAGTTGCTTTTACTTTCCTCCAGGGGAATAGAGCATTGCGGCATGAAGACCAGAAACCTAAGGTGATTGAAGTTCACTTTTCTGTACATCCCTGGACGGCAGCTTTCACACTTTCTGAAAACAGCATCTGGTCCAAGTAAACCTCCACAATCATTCAAATTATGGAAATTCCAAGAGAATCGCACAAGCCTGTATATTTGCCTTTCTCAACATTTCAAAGCTGGGAACTCTGTATAGCAGACTTTATAAGATGCCTTTGAAAGATGTGACTGGGCAGAGGGACTTTGGGGACTGAGCAGTGGTGAGACAGGAGGAGAAAGAGGTGCAGGAGATGTGCAGTGTGCTGACATCACGCGCTCTCAGCCTCGTCATTTCTTGCGGCTCAAACTCAGCCTGGGAGAACGAAGACAGAGGGACAAAAGAAGAAAAAGGTGTTCATAGTGGCATCTCAGAGCTGCGATGCTGCTGCCTCAGCCCCGTGTGTCACTCTGAGTGTCAGCTTGATTAATGAGCCCCAGGCTCCCAGGAGCCCCTCTCACAGGGACAACACAGATCAATACACAATGAAAGTTCACTCTGGAGAACCCTGTTCACGGCCGCTGCTGGTTTGTCGGAGCCGTCAGGTGATTGAAATGTTCAAACAATAGTTCTGCGTGTTATTACATCAGCTGCGGACTTCTGTAAGCATTTTGAAACAGCCTAAAGTTAAAGCAGCTATTGAGATTCAGTTCCTCAGGAGACAGAATACATACGCTGTTTGATATGAAACACACGGTACAGTGCCTCCGTGCACGCCTTTAAACTGAAGTGCCCTACGGCTCCAGCTTGGCGTGTTCTCAAGAAAAGATAGTGAGTCTTTAAGAAGCATGTCAGTGTGTGATTTAGCCCCTTTACTCTCACTGTCTGGCTGCATCTTTTTAATGAACTTTTTCATTTTCAGCTGTGGGTATTGATACCCCTTCCTCTAAAGACAAACCATCCAAGGTCTCGCCGGGGTTTTAATTGCTTTGGCAGGAGCACAAGTCTGTCTCCTGCACAGATTTGGGACCAGTCAGGGTCGATAGCTCACGGTCGATATTGTTTTGTGTCAAGGAGAGAATAGGGGGGGTGACAATGTCGGTATTTACGAGCCCATATTGGAAAGGGATTTTAAACGGAAGAATGATTGTTGATATTGAACATCCGTGCATTCTAAATGGGACCATTTTTATTTCAGCTATTTCAGGGACAGTGAGTGCTGCCAGTTGACTTCCTGCTCGCTGCAAAAGCCTGTTTCGCTGCAGGCTATGGTCAATGGAATCTCCCTGCATCACATTTATTTTGAGCCTCCCTAAAAACCCACAGGGGTGAGACTGATCACATTCTCTGCATGCAGTTCACTGAGTATCGTTAGCTGTGCCGTGCTTATACAAATTCAGGCGACTTGCTTCGATAATTTTCCCCTGAAATTTGCAGGGTGACAGAAAAGATTTAAGTTTCTGAACTGTGAACGCTCAGGTATTTGAAATTATTATGAAACTCAAGCAGGCTGAAAATGTATCTGTTCAAGACGCCCATGCTCATATTTGTTCCTGCCTTCAAAAAACAAATCCATAGCTCCTGTTTTGATTTCTGTTTGTGCTCGCAGCTTTATTGTCAAGGCTGCTTACAGCTGGTCAATGAAAACTTTGATCATGTTGGATCTTTCAAAGTTGCTTTAAGTTGCTGAAGACATGTTTTCACAAGCAGTAAGTCTAAATGAGTCATTAGCTGTATATTTAGAGGACATGTTTGCATTAACAAAGAGAAAAAATAGATTACACCGTTTCTGTGATGCCACAGTGAAGTTATCACTTATTTAAGTCCTTAAAGTGACATATCGACATATGCATCATTAGCTAAAGAGGCTTTATTTCTTCATTTATTTTTAAATACTGTTCCTTGCATCTGAAGTCTGATTGTTCTACGATTAGTAAGTTGTCAGCGGAGCCATTGAAAATCACGTCTCTTTTAAAATGAAAACGAGAATGAGATGAAACTATTGGTGAAGCCAGTTTAGCTCTACAATAAGAGGCCTCTTGGTCAGTTGTGTTTCTTTTTATTTACTATATTTACTGTTTTTGGGTGACTCTCAGCACTCTCATTAACCTAGTTTCCAGCTGTAGCTGTTTTAAGCAGAAACATTTTAATAAATCCACCGTACACTATCTGCTCAGCATCAAATTGCAAGTTGCAAGAGCATTTAGCAGCTAAAGAGCTAAATATTTCCCTAAAGAGCTGGTAGAGGCTACAGACTGTGTAAAACATGGACACAGTCTGACGTCACAGCGGCTTTCTTAGGAGCTACGGTAAAGCTCAGTAATACCCATCCCACCATTCTATTCAGTATACCAGAAGATGATTTATTACACCCTAAGGCATATCAGGTCATAATCAGTATACCCAAATTACAAGGATGTACTACTGCATCCCGACACATTTTGCAACATGTTTCTGTCTCTGACTATTTTGACCCACAATCCTCTGCACAGCATGTGAATATGCCAGAGGGTCAAACTTACCAGTGTTAATGTTATGATGAAGCAGTATGTCCAAATTCTATGAATACAGTATGCATACATTTCACAGCCCACTTCTCCACTTCAAAACAGTGGCAGAATGATGGAGAAATGTGCCTGTCTGTCTAAATCAGTCCCACCCCTACGTGACCTCCATGTGTGAGTGTGAATTGTTGTTGTATTTTTTTTTTTAATTATAAAATACATTTTCATGGATACAACCAATAGGATTTGCAAATTAATTAAAAGCAGCGAGTCTTATATATAAAATGAGAGGAAGAGGGTAAAAACAATGTGTTCACTCTTTCTACTGTCCGTAACCGCATGTCACCGAACAATGAACGTCACCTCAGGTGTTTTGAAACTCTTTAGGATAATTTGAAGGGATAACGCATGAATCCAGAACATCTTGCTCCACTTTTGCCGACATAAAAAAGCACCAAGTTAATTGGAAAAAAAAAAAATCTCTGTTACAGATTGCTCAGGCAGCTACAGCCAAACAAAACCATGCTGACAGAGAGTCCCCAGTGGCAAAAAGTACACATGCCCAATCATCTGGAATGCTAGCCTGTGTGACAGAGACACCAAGGCACAGTCATGGCTGAAATTCCCCAATCTCGTCAATATTTCAGCACAAGATTTATAATTATCCCCACTACCTTTCAGAATGCCACCCCAGTGCTGCTCATCCCTATTACCGCCACATTACATCATATATAACGCTGTAGGAGTTGAATGCCTATGTCACTTTAAGGGCTGGGAACAGGCAACACACACACACACACACACACACACACACAGACTCGCACTTTTTTGCTGAGCACTATCTGACCACAAAGTTTTCTTCTGCCCATTAACATCAAAGTTACATACCCCTGAATTATATAATCCTTTTGCTTGCCCATGGGGCTCCTTTGAATAAGCCTATGGCAAGGCCTCATAGTGAAAATATTAACTTTCAGCTTTATCCAGGTCAACGGCAGACAACATGCTTTTTTTTTTTAGGCCAGGGGGGAAATAAATAAATAAATAAGCTTGGAGCACATTAAGAGCTTATTTCTGTAAAGTCTTTTGGGAGCATTTTATCAGACTTCCCTACTAACTCTTATAAATTGAGTGCATTAAATCAGTTATTTTACTTTGGAGCTAGAAGTGCAAAGGTTCTAATATCCTTAGCCTTTTTTTTTCTTCTTTTCTTTCTTTAAGTTTCTCCTCGATTGCTGCAGAAAATGTTTTGCCGGCCTTTAAAGATAAAGTCTTATGAGGAACCACTGTTGTTCATATATTTCTTGTAATAAATGGAGAACATTTGTCACAGTGAACAGTCCAATATATTAAAGTCTTATTTTCCATCTCATGAAACAAAACTAAATCTTTATACAGCAGCTTACTTGGGCCTCAGTGTAACAGGATTGCTTCTAGAATCCTTGTAAGTATGTTTTTATGTATGTTTTATGTCAGACTGAATATGGATACATTATTCATATATGAAGAGATGATGCATTGTGTATTGTGTAGTTCTATCTTTGGAAAATGGACCAGTTGACACAAATTTGCAGCAGATGTCACAGTCAATGACAAAACTGAAGCTCACAAAAGAACTGATTTTAACAATAACCATCCAATTATTTGTTAAGTGACTGATGTCAACTTCTATAAAACTATAACTTAAAACTTCAACTCATGTCACAAAATCATCATATTTAGACTTTTTCTTCATTATCAGAAAAAGATAAGAACGGCTAGTAGCTA
>JAOWBC010000248.1:1341594-1356425 GCA_028566105.1 Hypoplectrus providencianus
TTCAACTCATGTCACAAAATCATCATATTTAGACTTTTTCTTCATTATCAGAAAAAGATAAGAACGGCTAGTAGCTAAAGTATTTCATGATGCAGATTTTTCAAAATGTAAACCACCACTAGGGAACAAATACATCTTAAGGTATGGATAGATTCAGGTTGATATCAGTCATTTGATTTCCCCTTTCCTCAATAATTGTTATTTCTACCTCCAGATGCAACAGTGGTAGACTGAAAGTAGACGCTGAATGTTGGCATGTCTTCCAAGTGCAAGCAAAATAGCAACCTGAGGGATCCTCAACACAAAATAATGACTTCCTCGGCCATTGCAAAGCTTTCTTTTGTAGCTTATTAAATGCAAAATATCTCTGGGATGAACAACTTCAACTTTATAGGTTAATTTACTGCCAGTGTTAAAATGAATTTACTACTCGGGTAGGGGGTTGTCGCTATGAGAGTTAATCACATTTAATTGTGTTGGATATTTGTGTAATTAGAGTCCTGCTGTCTGACTTTCAGCTCTCAGGTTGCATTCACAGTGCAGTTTCTATTGTTGATATGAGTTGAGCATTAGCCGGACCCTCAGGTAGATGAACAATAGGTCAGGGTGGTCTTGTTTTAAAGTTTGTACGACCCTTCTAGGTGCTTTTCAACAAATGCACCCGTAACAAGTGATGTCCACATGAAACTTCATCCACCTTTACATTAGTTAACCCCACTTGAAAATCATGAATGTTCAGTGTGCCTGGTTGAACACAAAGTGCCATCTAATGGACTCATAGAATAAAGGAAATAGTTTGTGAAGCTTCATATGGCCATCACTACCTGTCACTCAGCCTCATTCTAAAGCAATGTGTCAGAACTACGTTACAGCAAATCCAAAATTTCTGACATTTACACCACCAGTCCTTTGTCATCTGCATCAACTTTTAATATCCTGCTAATCAGCTAAATTGTTGAGCAATCAACCAATAATCATTAAATATTGATGTCTAATACAGATAGTAGCTTTGAAGTTCACCCCTGGTTAGTCTTTAGTTATTAGTGTTATGATGATTTTCACCAGTGCAGACAGCAGTGTACAGATAAAGAGCTTGAATATTAATGTCCCAACAGAGCTCATAGCCAACAAAAAAAACATCCCACACAATAAGAATCTAAACTGCAGACCTTGTTAAATCAGATTAAGTCAATCAAACAATCACAGCTTGGCTCTCTGGGATTTGCTGATCGCCCCCGGCCTCCTCTGTCTGCTGACATACAGTACAGAGGAGTCCGTGTAGGAGAGGGTGACCAGGGTTCAATTTACTCGCTTCATCTCACAACTGGTGCTTGACTCAATCTGTGATCCCCACAGGATCTTTGGTATTTCAAGGCTCCAGATGACATTTCGGTCAAAATGAGTACTTGATATAATCTGGCCATAAATACAGAATTTCACATGAGGCCTATGTACGAATTTTAAAGCCCCAGTCTTTGTTTTTGTTTATTATCTTCAATCTGGGTCTAATTTTCCTAGTTTTTGCTTTCACCAACTGAAATCATGATTTGAAAAGCTAAAGTATATTTTATTTTTTGGGTTGAATCGTGGCCGTCTGCGTCTGTTGGCAAAATACTAGCAAAAAGAGGCCCACTTTGAAAATATCCAGTTATGATTAAAACATGCACATGCAAAACTTTTTTTTCCATTCTTGATAATGGCAGAACTGCTCTGCATGCAGATGGGACCTCATAATTCCAAGCTCATGAATTGGTTCCACGAGGCATCTGCATACATAAACCAAAGCTGCATCCACAATGGAAAAGATAATCAAACTTTTATCTCTTTGCAGCACACAGAAGGCTATCTTTGCTGTTTAAACAGGAGGAAATCTGATTCTATAAGGCTTTTTTCACTGCTGAGAGCTCTGGGTCAGGTCTGGGTTTCAGATGATTCCATGTGGTTTGTCCTTCTGTACTTGTCCATGAGAGGAACAGATCTGCATCACAAAGAGCTCAAATCACACGTTGTGCTCCTGCATGGATCTAACCCAAATTGGTTGTTTCATCACAGCCTTTTCCAGCAACCCTCAACCAACAAATAACAGGTGTTTTATATTTCACCATTTGTCCAATTGCTCCCAATCTGTGCTGGATACAGAGGGCTTTTTGGTAAGAGGATTTTGATTCTCTCCATCTCAACGTCAGTGCAGATACAATGCAGGGTAGCACCGACCCTAATGTTTCCTGTCACCTTCAAAACAACCCACTTGCCTTTAGTTAAGCAGCTTTAATTGTCCCTTATTTACTTAAGTAATTTGGGATCTCCTACTAGGGGCCCTAGTTATAAGGAAGGACATCAAAGATCAAAGTGGAAGTAATAAAGTATAATCAAAACACAAAGGACAGGGGGAAGTATAAAGAACAACAAGGTCCACTTAAGGGTGAGATAGACTGTTTAAAACACAAGGCATTAAAAACATCCTTTTGGTTGTATTTAACAGTAGGAACAAGTGTGTGTGTGGTGTGTAGGACATGCTGCCTGACAAGTATTGGAGCCTGGAAAGTGTTAAAAGTCAGCATTAAATTCTTGGTTAGAACCACCCCTAACTTTTCCTCAGACAGGCACCTAATCAGCCAAAAGTAAAAAGGGCCGAGTGGGTGTGCTGGTGTTATAAATAAAAGCATTAATGTAAAAGAGACTTTGTAATATGTAATTAAAGGTAATCACATGATTAACTTGAACAAAACAACTTCGCATTAAGTGGATCGATGACTCAACCCGGATCCTGATAAATGCATAACAAGAGGCTGGCTACGTCAGTTACACTCAAACCTACTGATGCACAACTGTTGCATGTATTCTTTTCCTTTGGACAGTCAAGATCACTGTTTCTTGATTGTTTATTTGTTTACACGTAAGTAAAGGACCACAGAAAATGTGCAACTCTGCAGATAACAGTGACATTAATTGCTTTATAGTACATTATAGTGTTTGAGAAAAATAGGCTTATATCTATAAACAATCAACTCTCCCATAAAGTGTAACTTTAATAAGGCTTGTTTCCAGAAGTTAATTAAAAGTACCTCACCATAACTTTTCCTGTCTTTTTCTCTAAGAGTACATTTTTAATTTGGAAACTAAACTCCATACTCTCTCAGCAGCAGCAGCAGCAGCAGCAGCAGCAGTAAGGTGGCACTGCTCCACCTACGCACATCCACGCCAAGCAAGAGCCTGCTTCCAATTCCTCTGCTGTGCTGTTTGTTGACTAAGCGTGGACCGCTTTCTCTCCTGCTAGTAAATAGTTAGAGTGCGCCACTCAGTCCAGGGGAGCTGTCACCTCGCCTGACAGAGTTTCATCATTATGGATCCAAAAGAGACTTTTTTGTCACAGCAGACTCGGCAAATGCTGCTTCAGTGAATATCGTTAGTACCGCTTTCAGTTAAGAGTTTCACTGTCACTTAGTTTCTCAGCTGCTTCAGAGAATTGTTTGTTATGGCTACATGTTTAAGGTGTCATCACACTGGCAATGCAAATTCTTTCAGCTCGCTCTTGTACACCCTAGTGAAGACAATGTTCTTGTTATATTTTTTAAATTTATGTAAATGCAAAGTCACATTTTGCATCTTGAGCTGGCAAAGTAGAGTCATTTGAAGTGATAAGTGGCTTTTCTATTCAACAGGGCAGGCTGGTAATCTGTCATCCCAGAAGGTTTGATTTTAGGAACAAAGGTGTCAAACTAATTCAGATTATTTTATTATTTGTTACTGCTGCAGCAGTTAACTCCTGGACTCATTCTTTATAATGTCTGGATACATCCTCATCCCTGATGGCTCAGGAAGGCCTTGGACAGAAACAAACAAACATTTCAATACAATAGAAAAGACTCTATTTTACTTATTTAATGAAAGACTTTCTGAAAATAATCAAATGCACCATTCCCCCCCTGTAACCAAGTCTGATAACCCCCTTCTCATAGACGAGGAGATATGACACGAAGAAAGGATTTTATTGGTCATACATGTTTGTCTGCTGGTGGAAATCTGCTGAAATTGAATTTCATCCCAAAACAAATCCCCTGCATGGAAGTTCTGCAGCAGTGTGCAAGCATTGATAAGGATCCAAGAAAATCAGTTTGATACATTTCTGTTCTGTTTGTGTGAAACAGCATTTATTCAGGCTGTAAAAGTCACATACAAATACATATATCCAATATGCTCACATCTTGAGTATAATCTTTGGGTTTGAGAGAAGTATTCTACTGAGTGCTTTCTCTGCTATTCTCAGCCTGCTCTGCACAGGCTGCAATCATGATGACTATCATGTACATTGCATTGTTTATTTCACGGGATTAGTCAATATACTTTTTCTGCTGTTTCATAAAATCCTATTAGCTTTTCCCACATCCACTTCTCCACAATGCCATTTCAAGGGCTTTCACACCCCCCCGGTAACAAACGATTTGCGGGTGAAACGGGGTGCAGATGGAGGCTCTCGGCATGTTCATGCGAGCGAACATGGAGAAGCCTCTCTGTGTGTTCCAGACCTGGCAGTCTACAGTCCGCACTTCAAATTGCTTCTGACACAAAGAGAGCCTAGCTAGTCATTTGTGTCTGACTTGATCTGTCTCTGCAGGGCCTGTGTATTACTCGTGTATGTGGGTTTCAGTGTCTGTGGTTCAGTGTGTGTGCACCTAGTAGAACAGAAGGACAGAGTACTGGCTGGGTCCTGGCTCGTATCAGGTCAGCTCGCCCCTGTCGTGGTGGCCCTCTCCCTCATTAAAAAGATGCCTCTGGCTCCAAACTCGTGACCACAGAGCTAAAGTGAGAAACCTCTCCTCAAGTGACAAGGACCATATTAATAGTGTGATGCCCTCCGCTCATGAGGCCATATTAGCAGGAGGATACTGACATAAACACTGAGCAGTGGCAAAGGAGTAGAGTCAAAATGGCCAAAATTCTATTTCAAAGTCACTCTTTTGCACAGCGACATGAAACCCAGCCAAAGTACAAACTTATTCCATTGGATGTAGCCAAGAGATTCAAAATGATAATTTGCTCATGCAGAATGATATTGCTGTGAAAGTGTGACGGAGCATAAGGCAGCAGGAGAGAGAGATAGAAAGAGACAGGAGCAAATCTGTCAATACACATTATCATTTCCTCCTGATCTCATATGGAGCATAGCGCTCTCCTAACTGAGATAAGGGGACGCCGAAACCCAGTGGTGCGTCCTTTAATCTGCTGCCTTACATAATGAAACATCAACTCACCTCCTCGCTCATCACGGGTCATCTCCCAAGGAGTATGTGACCACAGAGCTTTGCCAAACGCTAACATCAAAGCCTCATCTATTTTTATCTTTTGGAACGACTCTGTTAATTAGCATGCATCCACAATCAGTAATTAATGCGGAGTAGATTCTTGGCCAGTGAGGGCATCTACAGCAGAGAACAAAAATGATAACATAACTCAGTAATGACTACGCCGTCACGAAGGCTTGAAACCATCTCACTGAACAAAGAGTTCCATTTGCCAGTTTCAAGGTTAGTTTTTCACTCTCAATGAAAAGTTTTTTTCCCCCCAATCTAATTGTCTGCTGACCTGTGCCCTCCAGGTTAAAACATACATTTAGAGAGCTCTTTGTAAAAGTTATAATTGGGGGTCAGTGATGCATTCACAGTCCGGGCTTGCAATCAGCTTGTCCTCGTCCCCTCACCTTATCTGACCCAGGGACTTGTATGAGAAAAAGGCAGACACACACTTTACAAAACAGACGGAGAGCTGAACCCGGGCGGTGACATGAACACAGTCCCCCGGCGTCACACTTGATAAAGTTAAACACACACGAGCAGACAGATACATACATCTACTCATTCGTTTTAATGCACATGGGAGATTGGAGTTGTAAAGCCATTTCACACCAGGCAAGAATATCCATAACTTCAGGGATGTTTATTTCCTGGTGTTCAATGGAATATTTTTTTTTTCCGAAGAACTCAAAACAAGAGCTTAACAATAACAAAACACATTGGATCTAGCAAAAAGGAACTGTTTATATGCCGTGTTAGTCAGTAACACATTAGTTAGTAATGCTTTTTTAAATATCAACAAGGAGAATAGTTTTAACAAATTAATTATGATCATATGAATTATACATTTTTATCATTACTTATTATCTAACATTCATGATTCTGGTTTTGTTCATTGGTTAAGAGCTAGAGTGAATGCTATTCAACAGTTTGGGCTTAACTAGCACTGTATGTAGTCACAGGGTTTATTAATAATGGTTAGTGTATGGAATAATGTATATGGATCACTACAGAGAACAACACACATTCACAGAATGTAAGGACCTTTTGACGGACTGTGTTGAGTGAGGTCGCAGGTTTGAATCTTCTGTGTTGAGTTAGTATGTTCTGTCAATGTCACCGTGGCTTCTGTTTGGCTCTTTCGGCTTCGTCCCATAGTCCAAAGAAAATACATGTTGACAAGATTTTGTTGAAGGACAACATATGCAGCTGAAAAAGGTCAGAAATAAATTATATGTAATTCAAAATACTATCAAAAAATGTGTTAAAGGCTTAGAATATATTTTAGGGTTAGGTTGGAAATAATTTTTTTCCATGAAGTTCCACAACATTCCGCATGTGTTTGTAGGGAGAACTCCAGCTTCAGCACCATGGACAGAGCACAGAGTGAGGACAACTGAGACTCCATAGTAATACCCAATAATAAATATAGTCTTGTTTCTAGGATTAAGCAGTTGTCACACTGGTTTCTGTCTGACACCACTTGATAATCTGATGTACAGAGAAAATCTTCCACCCAAAGCACCGGAGATACAGTGTGCAGATAAGTGACACATTAGATGAAAATACCCTTCTTAAGCACACTGCCAAATGTTGCTCAGGTTTTATTGGGTCATGGTATTTACTACGCTGCTGCCTGGGCTGTGGGAGTAGCACTTCCAGTCGGGCCTCAAACTGTGCCTCTGACATTTGAAAATAGTGCTGGAAATAGGGCCAGGATATAATTCTACCTCACACCAAAAGGACATTCTTGTTACTGCAACAACTCTTACACTCTTTTTAGTGTGCCAGAAAAAAGAGAATTGACCCCGACAATCAGACTAATTTGTTTCACTTAACTCATTCAGCCCAGGTTTCCAGCTTTGTTACTTTTCTTTGAATAGGAATCAACAATTCATCAATCAATGTTAGTTTCCAGGAGCTTAAGTCCATCCAAATGCTAAGAAAAGCATGTTATCCTTTGGCTCAGACACTGCAGAACTGTGTGCTGCACAAGTGATTGGAGATTTCACTGTGCATTTCTACTGATTTTTTATTTTTTTTATGGGATGCTGTTGCATGCAGTATCCATAAATTTAACTTTTTCATAATATTGGAGCTGGAACTTCAACCATCTTGCACATATATGCAGGTTTGTGGGTTAGAAAAGCATGCTGGCTTGCATTCTGCCAAATGCAACTGGTTGCAGCAAGGCCTCATAGCTTTTTGGGCTTACTGTCCCCCCCCCCCCCAAAAAAAAAAAAAATTCCATCATATCCAACCCTTGGTGGAGCTATCGAGATAGCTTTTCTGGCAAAGCAACATTATTTAATCAATAGAAGCTTCTAAAACAGTCAGAAATAGAACAACTAGCAATACGAAATTATTTGGGTCAGCTACTTTCATAACAACAGATTCATATTAGCCTGGAGCGGTGTAGCTAAGCTTTGTCAGCTAACCTGGTGCCCCTACAAGATAATAAACATTACTGCTATGATGAGTGAAAAAAAAATATTTTGAAGAAGTTCCTTCTTCGTCACTCAAGTTTTTCCACTTGCAAGTTCAGCTTTGTTTCTGTAGATCTGCCCATTTGGGATTATCTCAAACAATAAGATTATTTCCAACCACAGAAAAATATGTGTGTACGCAAATGTTTGTGTGAGACTGCACTCACACGTGAGTGCTGTAAATAGCAGACACGCTGAAGCTGCTGACAGGAAGACGCACATTTACAGTTAAAGAATGAAATTCTCAGCCATCACTACTAAACTCAAAGAGATAGAAACAATCTCACATACTCGCTTCTCTTTCTCTCTTCCACCGCACACACAGGAACACACAAACATACAGCCCTAAAGATCCCCTGGGGAGGGGTAGCGAAGAGGTGAAGCTTCACCGGAAAGCATGTGTGTGCTGTGTTTGGTATGAATATGTTATTTCTACACATGTGTATTGCAAGTGGAGAAACTGTGGTTTCAGTGTGTATTCATATTTCAATGTGCCCTTAATTTGGGAAAAATGGAAGATTGGAGATGATGCCGAATAGAGAAGGACAGTGTAGCTATTTTGGCATTTGTATGTAGACACAGAGAGAAATAAGGAGCTTAAATCCCCAAAGCCTCCAACTGTTCTCCAATAAGACTGCATAGCTCTTTGTCTTGAGAGGACAGTGAGGAAAGAATGACGCAACAAAATAGAAAATATCATTACAGTAATATAGGAAAACATTATGCCAGAACAAACAGCAATACTCCAAGAAAATGTGCCAAATGTCAGTCGAAACAGTTGTAACTATAAGGAAGCACTTAGAGGGGGAAACTAGGAGGAAAAACAACAACAGCAGGGTGTATACTGTATCTCTCCTTATCGATTCCTATTCAGATTCACACTGTTGGTGAAATGAATCTACTGTCTTAAGTATCTTTTTTGTTTGTTTCGTTTCTGCTCCAGACAGAATTTGGAGGCATGTTGTCAGTCTCTTTTTAAACCAGTGCCATTAAAGCCAGAAGGTGTTTGTAGCTTATCATGATGGAAACCCAAGACTTAGTCGTGAGCAGTAGTGGCCTGTCAGGCTGTAGATGGATGTTTTCCAGCTCTGGTTTGCACAGGCAACTGTGTGGCCACATTGGGAGAGGCATCTAAGGAAGTTTATGTGCACATGAATGGCAGGATCGAAAAATGTGGGAGCAGTGTGGCTGGAGAGCAGACAGGCTATTGAGGCTGGCTCTCAGGTGAAGTTTTCTGTAACTTAAGAGGCAGGGATTGAGGGGGGTTTCCATGTGGACAGCAAACTCTTGACCTGAAAATTGGATTGAATTGTTGAAAGGTGGAAGGACTTACAGAAATGGAAGAATTTAAGGGGTTAGTGATTATCTCTCTACAGTCACAAAGCTCCTCCGTGGCAAAGTCATGGCCAAGTCTCCTCATTGTTACATGGATGTTGGGGACTGTAGCTATGGATTGACCCAAAGGCATGGGGCAGTAAAAGTTTGGTGCCAGGTAAAGAAGAATTACACTATTCATGGCCTCCCTGGAATACTTGTGCCAAGGTCCAGGAAATAGGATTGTAGTTTTTGTCCAGGGTCTGAAACATGAGAGTTCCTTTTAAACCTTCTCTTTTATTTGAAACCTCAAGGGCTTAAACATGAATTAATAGCCACTAATGGCCACTTGAGACTGGCTCTATAAGTAAATAAGATCCAACATACAATAAGATCCAACATACTGGGACAGAACCAATCAGGACTCACTGATTACATGTCCCAGTAGACCCAAGAGCACTTTGAGATCCAACAAGTAACACTGGACAGACGGATGTTTGCAGAGGTTGACTGCCCACTGTTCTTTGTCCTTTTAATCCAAGTATTTTCGACTAAGGAGCATAATACAAAAGTAATGATTGTTTCAGACGAGTATTCATTAAAACAAGTGGAAGTAAATGTCAGCTCACTGTTTGCCTCAGTCACAGCAGTGCTTTTTTTTGTATTTTACATTTTAGCTGGCACTCTTATCACTGGGCCTGCGGTGGGAATAAGGTTCAGTTCCAACATCCCAGACATTACAAGCAATCAACAGCAAAGACTGCAAGTGTCAAATCCACTCCGCTAAAACAAGAGTAAGGATTTTAAAGGTCAGAATGACAGCACCCAGACAATAGCTGATACAAATGGCCTTGTTCCTCTAACTGAGAAAATTGGCAACAATTACATCAGGACTGACATTGGCTTATTTTATCAATTCTCTGGATTACAGGCACAACACAAAAATACCAAATTTGAGAAAACTTCCTATCCCCCCTGTCTTTCCTCCCAGCAGAACGTTTTACTCCCAAGCTGCTGACATTTTACATCCACCAACAGTTAAAGGGTCTCCTTTTTCGTCCCAGTCCATCTCAACATTGACAAACGCAAGGCACAAACATCTGTTCTGCTCTGTTCTGTGTGCGCCTCGGCACCACATTAAAACAACTAAAGACAGGAATAACATAAGGAGAGAAGGGGATAATGGGATGTCTTGTTGACAACCAGTTGTTCTGTGGTCGGGTTCTCTGTCATCTTGTTCGACGCCCTCCTCTTACTTCCTGGCACGGTACAGCATGGGTGCAGCTGGCGGGGTGGACGAAGTTCAGCATGCCGTCCGTTTTGCCCTCTAATGGGCTCATACTTTAGGACAGAAGATGTGTTCAGGGCCAGATGGATCTCACTTATGTGAGTGAGCCGCAATTAAATCCTCAGAACGCAGTCTTTTTATGTGGTACAGTTTCTGGCCTCACTCGTCTAGACCATATGTACTTTCCTCTTTCTTGTTTGCTGGTTGCAGAACTTTGTCACTTGCAGTGTCGGGCTGTTGGTCAGTCCACTACTGGAATATCTCGGCAACCTCAATTACCATGCCATTTTCTGCAGGTATAAATGGTGCTCATATGATAAAGATAATACATCTTCTAAATTTTTGTCCGGACGTTACTCCATGGGCACAGTGAGGTTGTCAGTCCATCAGCAAATTTCTGGAAACATCACAAGCATAAGTGAATGAGAGTCCCAGAGCGGTTAGAATAACTAATTTTCACTTTTGTGTAGATTGTGAGATAGGGCATTTGTCCTGCATTCATATGCTTTCAAAGTAATTGTAAAAAGAAAAAGTTCAGCATCATAATTGATCGCTCACTTGATCATTTTCAATGTTTTTCATTGTCAGAATACTGGGAAAGACTTTCAATGTACTATTTAAAAGCACTAGTGCACTGCAGTGTGGCATTTATGTGTCGTTAGAATTATTTAGAGAATTGCATATCACAAAAATGCACGATTGGCCTTGGCGGAGGTTTGTGCTCTCAAATTCCGATTCTTTAGTTAAAAAACAAATTCTTTGTCATAATTCCTGCAAGCCTTGCCTGTGCTTTAAGTTCAGTATACATATAGTGGAAGAGTACATGGTTAACACAGCATGTTCATGATGATGTCCATGATATTGCAGCTAATGTCCAATTATTGCATGTTGTGTCCCATGATGGGGGGAGAGAGAGATGCAAAGCACTGAAGTACCTCTCAGAGACTCCGGGCATAATTATTGTCTACTTTTATGAAAACTAATCATGTGCCCATGCACTGGAAAACATATACAGGAACTTAAACATCACACAGAAACGCATCAAACACCCTTCATCCACCCAGAAACAAGCGTCATGTTCTCCTAGACCTGAAGACTGTTTCATCTTTGTACTAAAATTGCGGCTTCTGTCACCTTGTCATCTTGTGTGTGTTTGTGTTGGACTTGTAGCAAGAGGCTAATTTAAAATGCTAATGTGAATCCCCTAAGGAATTGGGAACAAACGGCTTCTCAAATACAAGTTCTTTTTACAGTTTAAGAGAGCTATAAGCTGGTCATCATGGCGGACACGGGAAGGAAAGGATGTTACTCACCACACTTGGAGGTCTTTTGAGGAAGGTTTCACCCCTCCAGTGGTTGACCAATGTGTTTGAAGCAAATTTTCAGGAGCCTGAGGACGCTCTCTATTCAGCTCAACAGAAAAATGGCCCCACACTGGGCAGCCATACATCTGAACGCTTGGTGGTGGTTTTGAAGAAAAAGAGCAAGGGAAGTTCTTTGCTGGCCCCCCAAGGACCACAGTATGCGTGAAGATGGATTCATTGTAGGACCCCAACCTGAACCTTTCACCTCTTTGTAGAGCAGCCTTCAAAAAACCCTTACGGCTGACAGTAAAATAACCATTTCATATTCTTTCCGCTTCTGTTTAGTAGCTCAACACTTCTGGTGTTATGTTGCGTGCTAATGCTCTTTTTTTAGGGCATCATGATATTTCAAACAAATGGACTTTACGTACATAAATAAATGCCTTTATTTTAGTATAAGTAGCTGTGGCATAAAATAGGCTCCTTGGAGAGTGCTGTAGGGCTGTGACAGTTTATATAGTCATTACTAACCCCCAAAGGCTGGTGCACCCAGCTGCACAGAGAATACATGGTACACAGATGCATGCTACATTAAGCATTCAACATGGTAGCCCTGGATTTTCAAAACTTCTGCAAGACCTTGAATCGTGAGGATCAGGAGACGTCATCAGGCAGCAAGTCTCACAAGAGTTTCGCAATCCTAAGGTTACTTCAAGGCACGACCCATTACTCCAGCAAATTTTGTGGAAACACTAATGCACATTCAACGGCATCACCAAGACCTGTCAATCACCAGGATGATAAATATATAGCTGCATTGAATGTATAAATGTTAATATGGTTGTACACACTGAAATACAACTCAAAATGCCAGCATTTTGCATTTACATGGATCTTTGATAGTATAAGAGATGCTTTTCAGTTTTATATCCTCTAGTGACTGGTTGCCTGTTATGCAGTGTTCATACGGCTTAATAGAGAAGTGTTTGAAAGGTCCCTTATATTTAGAGTAAAATAGTTACCAAAGTAGCCAGCAGGCAAAGTGCCTAGACATTCCCCAGAAACTTTTTGTCCGTTTTTGGCAAATGCACGACTGACTTTTCAAAATGAATAAAAAGAAATGGATCATGATGCCTATGGTATTCCCCTCCCCCAACTATGCCAAACTCCTTCACTGCTGATATATTCTTGTATTTGTCTAGAAAAACGTTTCTGGACAACATTTCTAATTATCTCCAATTGAATGCAATATCAGAACCTGCAATTACACCACAACCATTGAATACGTATTTGAAAAAAACTACCCCAACTTCGCATCCACTTACTTTTTCCACTGGAAAGAACCTCCAAGGTCAATGAAAAGCACGGCACTCCACTGTAATGAAATTAAATGCTCAATCTCTTAAATTTGCGCACACTATATTTATTTTGTTCCTTTCTACTTCAAAGGATTCATGAGAAGATGTGAAAGTTTTAGCAAAAGGCAAACGCTATTCTTCTTCTGTTAAATGTTATTATAATTTCATGCAGTAACTCTAATTTAAATTCACATTAAAGGCGTCTTCATTATCATAATATCTAATTTAGATTTTTTTTTTCGAGCCACTGATTGAAGTCTTGGGTCTTTGTCTTTTATTTCTTTTCAAATAACTCATCTAACTTCAGTGTAATAATCATTTCATTCACCCATCATATCATTCACTCCTCTGAGGAGCTCTGTCTAAAATCAATTTATTATCTTTCACAACATAAATGTGTCTGCAGAAAGTATGATCTCTACTTCAAAAGAGTAAATTTATTTTTCTTGGCAAAAGAGGGTTTTTTTGAAATGTAAAAATAGTTTTTCATCAAGGTTTCAGGTCTGGAGACGTACATGCCCACACACACTTTCAATTCTGAGAAGACAAAGAAAATAGCGGTTGCGCGATTATTCTGGAGCAGCTGCGGAATGATATTGACTTCCTTCGGGATGGATTAGTCACTAAGGAATCTGGGAAGGAAATTAGTATTCGGCATCACGGCCAGAGTGGTCTCTTGGTTCTCCTCTAAATTTCATCATGTTTTGCTGAATCAATGATGGAGACCAAAAGGACCCGATCACAGCATATTCTGAGAACCAATTATTGTCCAAAGGACTCTTGCTGCAAACTGAATTTGTAGTAAAATGTCTAAATATTGTTTTCACCATTGTGTGACTGTGTGGATTACCACAAGCACATTTGTTCTTTCACAGCGTGTGCATACATTTATGAAAAGATTAAATATATATTTATTTTTTTGGCAGCACTGCTGGGGAGGAGAGAGGGCATTATTATTAGCTGTGAAAACTGAGCCACAGCAGACACAGTGAGTTGTGTTCGTTAAAAAGCGTTCAGGGAGGCTCAGTTAGCTAATAAGGAACTACAGTGTACAGTAACAAAAGCATGGTCCCTGGGTAGTGCTGTCAAAGATTTAGCAAACAATCCAAGAGCCAGTTATTGCTAATAGGATTCATCAAACTGTCTTTAGCCCGTCGCTCTGCCGTACTGAGACTGATGGAGAGAAAGATCGTTTTCATCCAGTCAATAAATCATAAATACGAAAAAAAAACATGTACAGCTCCCACTGAGGAAAACAAATCCCATTCATTACGTATGAGACTTGATCTTTTGTTCAGTCAGTATGTAAACTTGGAGTTGGAACTAGAAGTCGCCGCATCGACTTCAAGACTTGACTGTGAGGATTTCGCTGAGTGCTGCTTTGTTGTTGTTGTTTTTGGCTGTCTTGGGAATAGTCTCTTGAAATCTTTGAAGTAAGTTGTTCCATTGTGTTGGTGGGGAAAAATGCATTTTAAGTTCACTTTATTTGTATAACAAAATACCACATTTGCTGGAGTAAATGATTACTCTCAGTTTCACTCCATTGCTACTTCCTGATATTTTTACTTAAGGTCACAAAACATTTTTACAATACATGACATTAGACATATATAAATGGTTTTCTTCTAAATTTCTCTAATAATACTTTTTTTTTTTTTTTTTTTTTAAACATATCAATATCTGCTTATAGACACTGATTAATGTTATCTAAGGTCAGTAGTTCTGTGCCTGTCCAAGCGTGCAGAGTTTTATTGGTTTTATAAAGATACAACAAAACCTTAACAACCAGA
>JAOWBC010000248.1:1373737-1389232 GCA_028566105.1 Hypoplectrus providencianus
AATTTGGTTAACAAAAAACCCCCCCCCCCCCCCCCCCAATTAAAACATATTAAACTATATTAACAAACCTTTAAGGAGAAAGCAGGTCAGAAGTAGATGCCACATAGAAGTGATGTTCTTCGAAAAAAGCTGGTAACGTGCTATGTTTCTCCCTTGTTATCTCCAGTTTTAAATGGTACCAGTGTCTCCACTCTAGCATTAAATCTTTGCCCACTACAACCGGTGAAATACAGAAAGTCAGCCAAGGGACTCAGTGACTTTGTACGTAACTTTTATGATGTGTAGTTAGGTGTTTGTGTCAGTGTTTCAGGACACTGAACGCACTATGTCATCTCAAAAAAATAAGAGAAAAGAAAAACAGAGCAGCATTATTTGGGGTTGTCATGAACCAACCCTTTTGCTCTGTGTTGACAGGACTCAGCCTGGTGGAAGATTACCCGTATGAACCAGAGGAGAGGGGCTCTGACTACGTTCGCCTGGCGTCCATCGCTGCAGGTGAGTGTTTCTCTGCTTCTGCACTTACTGATCAGGCAGAAAAAAGTTATACAGGCAGTCAAAAGGCAAAAGCGTCCAATTTCTCCTCAAAAAGTGGGTCCCAACCAAGTTATATGTCGCCGATGGAGCAAATCGAGATGTTATCCTGCGTCGTTCTGACAGAGTTGACAGAAGTGTATGCAGCAGGTGGGTTTGCAACGTGTTTGATGAACAACAACCCACACTTTGTGTGTGTGTTGCCTCTCAGCCTGTGGGCAAGCCGCAGGGTGGGTATGTGCTGCTGTTAGCCCCCGAGGCATAGATTAATTACCTATTTACTTTAATGCATCTGGAAGCAGCAAAACTGGGGGGGGAGAAAGAAAAAGAGAGAGTCACAGTAAGAAGTTAGAGGGGGAAAGTGACAGAAGTGAGAAAAAAATGGAAGACAGGCAGAGGGCTGGTTTGTTTACTCAAACAACACTTCAGTTTTTCCTGTTGGAGGTTTGGAAAAGAGAGAGATTGGCTGCACACAAATGAGAAGTTACATTTTTTTTTTCTTCCCACTGGAGGACATAAAGTCAAGTGTTTTGTTTTCTCCGACGGCAATTATACTCCGGATGAGTGAAGCTGAGATGGAGAGTCTGCGAAACTTAAATAATGACTTAAATGAAGTGATTAGTATGGAAGGCATTCATGCATATGCCATACAGTATAATGATAAATGTTCTACACACAGGACGAAAAAAGTTTAACAAGTGGATAATGACAGCTCAAAGGGAGGGCAAGGCTTAATTTAGATGTTTGAATACAGCGTTTTTCCAACAGAAAGCAGCCCCGGCAGTGTTCGAGGAGAATGAACAATATTGGGCTGAAACTAGAGGATAAAAGTCCTGTTGATCTGTTTAAGAGAAATTGTACTTTAATATATGGAAAAATTAATATTTCTTCTATGAAATCCTCTATATTTTTATGCTAATGAAGTATTAAATGTACTCTTTTTTCTAAAACATATATATTTAATGTGTAATGCTGAGCTGCTTTGGAGGAAAGCTTTCTGTTTATTCCTTCAGAACCAGATAAGCAGTGATGTTTATTTTCCTTACCATGGGATCAAGGGGATCTTTGTGACATTAAACTTGCACAAGATAGTTTCATTATGTTGGCAGCTCCTAATGGCAATGAGAGATCAGTGTCAAATGCAATTTTTATGACTTGAAACATGAAGTAATACAGGCTGACATTAGCAAACTGCACTTTCTTTTTTATATACCCCAGGGATAAGAAAAGCAAATGATTTAACAGTAGTTCGAGGCCAGTCCAGGAGACAGTTTGCATAATAGCCCTCAAGGTAAATTGAGGTTATGTTCAGGTTGTGTAACTCTTCTGCTCAACAGTATCATTGCAGGGGGCATGGCAACTCTACCAAACACAGCTTTTTAATAGAGTCCATTAAACTTCAACAACACAATGTTATATTTTCCCAGCGCTCTTTAAAACTGCATGTGCACACAAGGCAATAAAAGATCAATTCTGCTTTATTAGATGTGATTAACAATTTTTTTTTTGGATCATACAGCTGAACAACTACTGGTATTATGGAAATCCTAGAAGAAGAACCCTTCTTTTGTTTAGAGAAGTAAAAAAAAATATAGAGAAGTAAGTAAGTATATAAGAGAAGTAAAAGATTATTTATCATTCAAGTATCAAAGATGTTTGTCACATTTATATCCCCTCACAAAAACACACAGATTGTAATAAATGGAAGTCGTGCTGCAGCAGACGTTGTGATACTAGCAATCATCAAATCATTGTACAATTAATCAATCTTATTTTGCATCTTGATTATACTCACAGTTTACACCTGTGCCCCCTGTACCGTTGTGCATGCAGTCTTGGTTAGCAGTTTTTTTTGTTCATTCTGGATTTATAGCTTCTATCTTTGCAACAAAGCGCCAAATAGAAATCTGCTTTGCAGCAACCCAGATTCTGTTTTACTTAAGAATGGTTTTAATTATCTTAACTCTTGCAATGTTTCCAAGCTGTCTGATTCTTCATTTTTCTGACTTCATTTTGGCATTGTTTCTGTTTTCAACATGAGTACATTGGATCCTTATGGACATAAACGATAGCAAAATCCATAGAAATTAGGACCATGTTTGATAAACCACAACGAGTCCACAGTTGTTTAAATTTGAACAGGTCTGCTAAATCTAATGCAGTTCATTTAAAACAGGCATGTTCTAAACAGGCACTGCATGAATATTTTCCAACCCTGTCAAACAGCAGTTGGTAAGTCGCAATTGTGGCGTAATGCGAAATACACAAGCCTTTTCATGGCGCTTAGAAGCTTAATCAGCATGTGTGAAGTTGTTTGGCAAGAGATTGAATGAACCACACAATAATTTATATGTAAAGTTCCATACTTTATGAATATACAATTTCATTATTGAATGTGTCCCAAGAACTATAACAGCAAGTTCTGGCATCACAACATCCTCTCCTCTTAATCCAATTTGAACCGTTTACATGTGCTACCCCACAACACAGATACACTACAGCTTCTCTCCAGCCGCTTTCATTTTCATGGATGTTTGCACGTCTCAGCCAGCTGTTGTCTAACCCACCATGAATCTCAGCAGTGCATTGTGCTGATATCAGCTCCGCACCATTCACGAGTCCCACAAAATCATCATGCATGCTGGAACGTTCACTCTCTTCTCCTTCACCAATTCATTATGTCATCGCTGAAAGCCATTGCACCTTTGTTCTTCTCGCTGTCTATTATTTATTCTGACTTCTTATTCCTCTTCTCTTTTCCTGCTAACTATTTCTTCTGAATGCTTTTAGCTACAGAAACATTCACATGCTAAAATGTCAAAAGGCTAATCTCTTTACATTCAGAATTTTTACTACTTCTAATAATTTTTTTTTAAATATTAAAGGTAGCGTGTGGGACTTTTACACCTAAATGAAGTGTTTGATTTTGTACTCTCACTGCCGGAGGGGGGAGACAGAAGTGGATGGAATAATGGATGGAAGAAATCTGTAAATCCTCTTCAAAACTTCTCCACTTTGAAGTTCTACTAATTCAGCATACTGTCAACCACAGATGGGATTTAAACTTTTAACGGGTCAGAAGACTCTGAACTATTCAAATTCTTTTCTTTTTTCAGTCCCATGACCTGTGAGGTCGCCCACTCATCCTCTTCTGCTGGTCTGCTTTTTTTTTTTAATTTGATGACTTCAGCACTTCAATTTTATTTTCTTACTTTCAAACGTACTTGCAGCCAGAATCCTGTGCAGAATGTTTGGCAGATTCATGATTGCATAGAAAGTTTTGATGTTCATGCCATTCACGACTCTGCTCACTGGTCCGACTCTTTAATCGATTCTTTTTGATTCTTGATCAGCTCTCTGTGTGGAAAAAGACTGAGCCACACATACGTATATGCAACTGTTTCAGGCCGAACACTGTTTAGATAAAGTAAGAGACTTGCATTTACGTTTTGAGTTTTATTTTTCTGCGTGGTGCTAATATTGTCATGACATTCAATGTTTACCCACAGTAACAGACATGCAGCTTTGTTAGAAAGCAGTTACACTCGTACATAAAGTGTCACATCCCTCTCATGGCATTCCTGAGGTTTAAGCTCATTCAGTGTAGAAAAGACGCCTCAGCATCACAGTATTGACATTCTTACTTGAAATGATCATCTTGTAGAAATGACAAGCAGCACTTTTGTCATTTTTCTTCGAGAAATGAAGAATCTTTAAGACAGTTTGTAGATACATAACTTCAACGTTATTGTTTTGTAATGCTCAACTGTCGGCAGTGGTGGAAAAGATACCTTAAATGACACAAACATTTTCATATCACGGTGTGAAATTACTCCAGTACAAGCAGAAATCCTGCGTTTAAAGTACATGTATATCAGCCTCAAATTGTACCTAAAGTAAAAGTACTGGTCATGTAATGGCCCCACACAGATTCTTGTATAAATTCTGAATATATTATTAGATTCTTTGTATTGATGCATTTGTGAAAGCATAACTATCTAATATGCTGTTATAAGAATATTGCCTTGAAAAGTATTCAAAGCTGACTGCTAACTGTAAGAATCGCAATATTTACTATTTAAATATAGTTGAGTAGACGTATACAGTTACACAAGAAAATAGAAATATATAAGTAAAGTGAGTACATCAAATTGTACTTCAGTACAGTTTTTAAGTAAATGTTCTCCACTCCACAATGTATTCCCCCACTGATCACTACAATATCTTCTCAGCATTGATTAAAGGAACTGATAAGCATACGACTCTTATGGATTGAACAATCTGCAGCCATTACTATTGCAGTTTTTTTTTATACAGGCTTGTTAATTGAGATTAGATAACTGTCCTCATCTGCATGTGCCTAGATGAGTGTATAAATGTACACAATAAGAGGTAATCTAATTAATTCAGATTGACTGGGGATCCCCTTTATCATGCATGATAATGTTTTTGTGACCTCATACATAAGCTGCTTGTTAAAATGACACTGCTTGTTTAGGCTGCTTTGAATTACAGCAGCACCAGACCTGCACTGTACAGCCTCCTCGTAAATTTCACTCCAGCGACTCCGCGGGAGGTCAAAGTTGATATCCATGCCATGCATCTCGACAAGTCGACTGCCAAAACAACAAAGACGTGATTAATGGATGTTTTTCCGCCCTCATAGCATCTCTCTCTCAAACAGAGTAATGACCCTTTTCAAAGACGCAAGCCGGAGCCACGGCTCATCATATTCTGAGGAGTATTCAAACATCAGAGCACTTCACCAATTCATCGGTTAACTAAAGTGAATGCAGTGATATTAAGAAAGTGCCTGTATTTATACACATTAGATGCTCTGCACCAAAAAAAAAGGAGCATTTTAATGCGTCATTGGCCTCCAGGAGCAGGAGAAATTGTTTTTCCTTACTGGGATTTTCTACTTCATGCACCTTGGGTGTAAAACAAATACCAACAGTTTTGTTCTGCTCTAATGCAACATGTTGATCACAAGCTTTACAAAGCAACAGAAAACCAGGACCCAGAATAATACAGGGGCTATAAAGGTGAAGAGCAGAGCATTCATTTATGGGTATTTACATCCAGACAAAGCGAACAAAGACCCTAAAAGAAGGTCTACCTTTTGAACAGCAGATTCTCACCCGTATGTAGGCTTGAAAAGTTGCTCTGAGGGGTTTGCTGCAGGCAGTCCATCAGGTGTGACCAGTGGTGGACATGTATTTAACTATTTCCCCTTGTGTTCTGTGTGTATGTTGTAAAGAGCAGGGCAGAACAGTGCAGTGAGGAGAAATAAGGAGAGGCAGTGTCAATTCACCTATTTATTTCATGTCAGAACTCAAATTATCTAAATAATTAATTTTGTAGCCTAAAAGTAGTCTATTATTTCTCACTGTCATGTGTCCTTTACAGTATAATAAAATAGCAAAATAATGTAACATATTTATTATGTAGCTTTGGAGATACTGAGTAAAATGTTGTGGGAAAAAAAACAGTCTCTTGACAGACCTACATCAATGTGAAAATATATATTTGTATGTAGCAAGTTATAACACAATACGATGTATTGAATCTTTGGCCAGAGTATGATATTTGCTCACATCTCAGCCTGCCATGATATAATTCAAATTCTGTTTGATCTAACAACTTAATTAACAATCAGTTTTGGTTTAAGCTTTATTTAGAATACATCCACAGCTTCACTGTGCTGTCAGACCGCTCTGTGTTCATGGGGGAAATTAGGCTCTTTCCAACACCTCCAGAATCCTTTGACAAAAACAGTTATTTTAGCCCTCTGGACACAGCTTCCTATGCTTAGTGTCTTTGTGTTATTGTGCAGATTTAGTGTTTTCAGTGTTAGTTCACGTTCACTGAAGACACAAACCCAAAAAACAGATGGAGGCATCAAAAGATCAGCAACTCCAATGTTATGTAAAATTCCTGTTTTTGTCAAAAAGGCACACCAGCACTCACAAAGGGCTGCCTGACAGCAAGGTAAGGTGATGAGGGGTACACTTATACTTTTATAGCTTTTTTTAGGAGTCTAAAATACATGAAGTAAGCTGCACAACCTCACTCAGACATTCAGGAATCCCCCTTTCATTTTAGTTCCAGGTTGACAAATGTCCAAATAACCTCAGCCACTGTGTCATTTCACTGCACTGTGCAAGTTTTATAGGAGCCAAAACAGAGTGTGTCACTGTCCACTCAGACTGCACTGTAGATTTCACATTTAGATATGCGCTGATGAATATTACAGAAGATGCAGGCCTGCAACTGGAAAACAAGTTCGAGCATGAGTGCATTCAGCCTTGGGCAGTTCTGAGGTGTAAATTTGTGTAAGGCTTGAATGTGAAGTAGGATGTTACATCATAAAAGCATGCATGCTCAGCAAGTCTCCCCTCAATAAATAATGGCTTAAAGAAACATAATAACAAGGGTTTCATAAGAAAGCTTATGTGCATATTCTGTTCTTATGCATGTGGTCACTGGATGCAATTTGTAATCCCAACCTGGAGTTTCATCAGGTCCTGTAAACCCCCCCGCCTGCTTAGCAGTTAAGTTGGGAATAACCTATGCTTTGTGATGGGTTGTTAGCTCACTCCCCAAGGCCATTCATATTTTATATGACAGCTTGGTGAGAGCCGAACTCACCAGGAGACACAACTACAGGCAGTTTACAAACTAATGAGCGGCACTATCTGCCAAAGGAGCTGAACGTCATCATGGCCGTATTGACTGTGAGGTCGCTTGGGAAAAAAACACACACACACACACACACACACACACACACACACACACGATGATAGATTGGGAAATAATGTGGCCAAAAAAAGATGGCTATGAGAGGGGCTTTCTGCCGCCTCCACAGAGGTGGCTCATTACTGCAGAAGTCAGAGGGAGCAGGGGCACTGAGGGAGGCAGCGATGGACAAAGTTAGGAAGAACGGATGAAGGAGAAGGGAGAGCAAGCTAGAGGAAAGGAAGAGACAGATGGAGTGGGGGGTAATGGCAGCGCTGAGAGTGGCAGGCACACAGCGAGGGAGGAAGATGCTGAGGGAAGGAGGGAGTCAGGTGAGTGAGGGATGGACCCAGCTGTAGGGAGAGGGAGTGTTGGAAAGATGGATAGATGGATGGAAGGGAAGGAGCAGTAATTACAGGCCTTGTTGTGCGGTTGGAGAGATGGAAGAGCCGCTTTTTCAGCTCTGCCACTCTGCATTAACCCAGCAGAATGAAATATTCAGCCATTAGGCCTCGACTGAAACACATCCAGTGCCTGGGCTCATGCAGCATTTAAACACCATTCATGTTCTATTCATTGGAAAGGGGCCTATTACATATAATCATCATTTTGGTTTAGTTTGTATTTCAAGACACACATTTCTTTTTCTTTTTTTATCTGTAAATGCAACACTACACCTGAGTCTAGAGGTGAGAGTGGCAAGTCAATGCTGACTCCAATTAGGCCTCGAAATCATTGGTAAACATTGCCTGGGATTTGATTTTCTCAAACCACACAGAAGGATGAAATGCTGCAATCTGCTTTCCATTTGTGTCCTCTCCTCCCAGAGTCTGAAGTAACAACGGTGAACCGCTGCCTGGATGCTGCCAAGGCGTGTAACATCGATGAGACGTGTCAGAAGCTTCGTACAGAATACGTCTCGTCCTGCATCCAGCCGTCGGCCCGCTCGGGGCCGTGTAACAGACCAAAGTGCAACAAGGCGCTGAGGAAGTTCTTTGACCGCGTTCCTCCCGACTACACCCACGAGCTGCTGTTCTGTCCCTGCACCGACACGGCCTGCGCAGAGCGCCGCCGGCAAACCATTGTGCCGTCCTGCTCCTACGAAGACAAGGACAAGCCCAACTGCCTGGCCCAGCTGCGGATCTGCAAGGCAGACTACGTGTGCAGGTAGAATTAGAAAAGTTGTCTTACATGCTGCCTGCTGCCAGGAACATTTTCCACTTCATTTCCTTAGCTGGCATCCCTCCACTCACTGAACAGCAACTGTGGCTTCTGTCAAAGAATTACAAATATGTTTTAGCTCAATTACTGCAAATCATCTACACATTTCATTAATGCTCATGTTTGCTCAAAACATGCAATCTCAATTAGAAATAGCTTTGACATTGTTTTGTGTTGTAGTTTTGTCTTAGTACTGTATATAAAAGAAAACTGACTTGGTTCTTGAATAGGTCAGTAAGGTAAAGTAATAACTAACCCTTGACAGCGAACACTGATTGATTTGGAAAGTCTTGGTGTGTTCAAGGGCTGCTCTCCAGCTCTGATGTCTAAGATTTAAAGGTGAGATTGATTTTTTTTGAAGGTTAGAGGGAGAAAGTAGACTCCCACATAAATGGAGAAACAAGCTTTGATTCACAATATCATCTTATCTGTTTTATTTTATGTTGAAGTTGTTAGCAAACACCTGCCCGGGGATACTGATACACTCAACATCCTGATTGATCTTCCAGCTCCTGAGAAAACTATCTGCTCTCTTTGTCCTGTTAGATGTTTGACCAGCTTCACCAGCCACCTGTTTACTCTGCCCCTCCTCTGTTCCACACAGGACATCTATTGACCTGTGCAAGTTTGAATAGTAGTCAATGGTAGAGAAGCAAGTAAATGACACGGACTGAGAAAGTAACAATTTAAATCACAGGAAGTCCTTGAATTATTATGTGACGTGCTAACTAAACAAAGAAACACTGTTTGGTATTTCTTAAACTGAGACCTGTGAAACAAACAAAAGCAGCAGAAACAATGCATGCCAAGTATCCAGGTATAGATCTGCATTATATGTTATATAAAAAAAAAAAAATAACAGCACAAATTAAGAGTTGGGGACTCTTGACGCCTAATACGGCCCGTTCTTTTTTCTTTACTTGGCTTTTTATAAAAACTCAGAACAACTGTATGAAGTTGACCTTTATTCACATTTTTCCTTCTGGGTGTGGCTCCACCCTGATTGGACTTCTTGCAACTGCACAATTGGGGGTGTTAACTGCCAATCAAAGCCTTCACCTTGTGTCACATTTCCATATATGGTGTTTGTGTATGTTGTCTGATTTACCTGAAGATTCCTGTTGTAACTGAACTGAAGATTTAACTGAAGATGTTTGTATGAGAAACTAAAGCCTTCTTGTCAGCTTCCAAATTACTAACAGGCGACCTTTGACCTGCAACTAGACAGAAAAGCAGAAAAGCAGACCCTCCATATCTGCTTAAACAATCTTTAGCCTACAACACTTCACCTAAACTAAACTAAAATCCCTATCCTATAGAACTGCATATACACTGATACAGATAGCGCCAATATATATTAGCAGATAATATCAGTCAACCGATTTATCTGTTGAATGAATGAAATGAAATGAAAAACACTGACTGTTGCCAGTGACAACTTTAAGACTGAATCAAATCACAAAAGTGCCATTAAACAAAATCAATGAGCTCTGCTGAGCTGTAGATTTGGCTAAAAATTCTCTGAGCGACCACTTCTATTGTACAAATACAAACAAACAACTGAACCTGAAAACATAACCTCCTCGGTGGAGGCAATAAGTACATTTTCATGGTTAATGGGGTGGTATCTTCACTGTTGTCTTCAAAAAGAAGAGCTTTGTTGATGTGGTGGCCTTGCACAATGACTCTCCCTCAGGGCAATAAATGGCATTGTGTGTCTTGGAAGATAGGTCTGGTTGGTATGATATGTTCATTTAGATTTAATTACTCAGCTGTGTTTAATTAATTCAATTGTTACACTCATTAACTGTGTTTAATTAGTTCAATTAAATTCTGCATTCATTTCACTCAATGCAGAATTTAATGGCAGCCAGGCAAGAAGCAGCCGTGTGAAATAGCCATTATTAGAGCAGCTATCATCACCCGGGATTCACACATGACTTTCCTGCCAAAGTGCTCAGAAAATAGTTATCAGTGTACGGCCAAGACATCATCAGGCTCAGTAAATTGCTGAGAACTGACCCTCTCTGCAAGATAAGTTATCGGAATAAGCACATTTATTCTTCATTATATCTTTGTGAATGTGAGACGCTAATAGAAACAAAGATTTAATACAGATTCAAATTGATTGTCAACATCCAATCAGAAAACTAACAATGTCTGATGAAGTCATTAAGATTCAAGGGGTGTTTTTCTCTCAATCACTGGAGACTGAAAACATGGACTTCTCATACCATCCAGTCAGCCTCCTCTCTCTGACAGCAAATGGTGGCCAGCGTTTAATCTAGTTCCTCTTCAAATGTCAGGAAGACAAAGGGCTTCATCTGTCACGGCTATCGATCAGGCATTATTCTCCACCGCCGCGCCGATGGATGGAGCATCTCAAGGCCTCTGCGCAGGCCGCCAATCCCGCACCAGTCAGCTGGCATTAACCGGCAGCCTGCAGAGGATGCCTTCACTTAGCGCACAGCCTATGAGTTTTACGCTCATCATTACAATGACATGACAAACGAGGGGAGAGAGCAGGGAGTCGTGGTGCCCTGAGGGGATCCCGTTGCAAATGCCAGTCGACGGGGGCCGATGATGCGATATGATGGCCACGATAGCCTTGTACGATGATGATGATGAGGCTAGATGTCTGCGCGCCTGGCAGGAAAGGTGAAGGAGGGGAGGCAGAGCGGCTGTGGGAGGAAATATTTATATGGACGATCCATATTTGTCTAATCTCCTCGCGGCCAGGCCTGCCAGACAGCGCCCACGGTATTTAGAGAGCGGAGCCAAGGCCTATCTTTGCCCCTCATTGACTCTTTACGGCCTGGCAGCCTTCCAGAAGACGGCTCGCAGAGAAAAGTGGGGAGGAAAGAAAAAGAGGGATGAATGTCGCTAGGGGTGACTGGAGTCGGGGTTGAAGTGCTGCAGAGCGAGATGTTGAAGGGTGGTGGGAGTTAAATAGGAGTAGAGGTAGGTAGATGAGCGCTGTGGGTCTCAGATCCACATTCTGCCATTCGGAAAAAGCTCCGGTGCCGGCCACCCCTCAGTGGCACCAAGTGTGCAGCAGCCAAGCACGAGTAAATGATGGATGGCATGTTATTGCTCCCACAGGTCTCGCTGGGCACAGTTCCAGTATGATTGCCAACCTTCCGAGCAGAGCGCCACCGGCTGCAAGCAGGATAACTACGGAGCATGTCTGCTTGCGTACACCGGCCTGATAGGTAAGAACTAAATCTTACTGTGCCAGCCCCAGCTCACACACCTACTGTGATGGATCAGGAACAAAAAGGTTTTAGAGGGAGGAAGGCAGAGAGCAGACAAGTGCACTGAGCAGGGCTCAAAAGAATGAATCAACGATTGTGATGAGAAGCGCGGTTCAACAATCGATGGAACGCTGATTAATGTGGCTGCAGCATGCCCGGCCAAGTCATTGGCATTATAAGTAGTGCAATTACAACTATTGACCGCTGTTTTGAGAGAATTATCCCTGACGTGACGACGAGTGGGAGCAGGCAGAGGCGTAAAGCACAGCTTATTACACTTTAGATAAAAACTTAACAAAAGATCACATAATACACAAAAGGTTGTTAAAAACCACTCAGTCTAAACATGTCATTAAGAGACAACAATACCACACTGAACCGCTGCAAAAAGAGGAAAAGAAAAGGATGCTTAGTTGGTTTTTCATTGGCGGGATCGAGGGACACAGATAAAGAAAGACAGAGACAGAGAGGTGTGCAGCAGTGATTGGCCATTCTGGACAACTGAAGTAGAAGTGAGACTCTGAGGTGTTGTTGTTTGGAAGTCTGGGGCCCAGAAAATCAATGGAGGTAAATCAAAACTTTTTCGCCACACTGCCTCAAAGTGCAGCAATTCTATTTCCCACCTCTTTTAAAAATACAAGCTACAAGGCTATATTACCCTTCCTGGAGAATGACTTCCCAATCACTTTCTGCTGAAAAGCTCCAAAGGCAGGAAAGAATAAATTAAAAAAAAAAGATACATCTGAGAGACCTCTGTGATAGTGGCTGGACTTTGTTCTGAGGGTCTCTGCACTCATCAAAGTCCACTAAGCTGCCTAAACCCAGTGGATATGCATGTTGGGAAACTAGAAGAACTGCCAAAGAAATTCTACTTTTGTTTGGACTTTATCTGTTGTAGCATCAAGTGAGAGTGATCAAGCAGAATGCTGTATAAGCAAGCAGCTCTGTGTCTCTTTTCCGTATATGCAGATGATAAATACATCCAAAAAGAAAGTCGCATTTCAAAATAATTGCCTGTCATGAAAGATCAGAGATTTTCTCTTTCTGTTTTCAGCAAAAACTTGTTTCCAGTACCTTACACCACATTCCTATACACTATCCAGTGCATCTTTGTTGGCTCAGTAACGCTGAGCCCTGTCAGCAGTTGAGATTGAAGCAGTCAACATTTGATCACATGGCTGCCTGCTTAACTAACCTGCCTGTCTCTGTCTCTCTTCACTCTTTTTTCATGTATTCCTCTTTATAAATTCCTCTCAGTTTCTCCCACAAAGAACATATTTGCATGCACACTAATAACTCAATCTAACCTGATTATAGCAACGCCGCGATAGGAGAAATTGCCATGTGAACGGCTTTATTTGATTATCATAATCAGGGTAAGGTCATAATCAGGCTAAGCAGAACAAGATTAAATCAGCCAGAATTCTGCTCAAATGTTCAGTTTTTCGTAACGTTAAACTCCTCAGTCTGTCTGACAGTCCTTCCTGGTAAAACTGCCAAGGTGTTTGTTAAAAAAGATATATAGCTGAAATAACACATGACAGCAGGTAGAACAGCTTGAATAACAAAAGACAGCAAAAAGAAATATATTCAGCCCAGTTTAGGGGGAAATAAGAGAGACCCCTTCTTATTCATGTGTTCTTCCGGTCAGATTCAGTCATTGTGTCGTAAACTAAGTGATGTGAGAAGTTGTATGGCTCCAGTTTGCCTGTAAATCTACAGAGATGTGTTGTTTCCTCCTCTCCTCCTCTCTACAGGAAGCACAATAACTCCCAACTACCTTGACAACTCCACATCCAACGTGGGACCCTGGTGCTCCTGCGCAGCGAGCGGCAACCACAGGGAACAATGCAGCGACTTCCTCGTTTCCTTCCACGACAACGTCTGCCTGAGTGAGTGACAGCTGACCTCTGGCAACACAGCCAACAATAACAGAGAGCGAACAAAGGCTGTGGTTGTGAACAAAATAATCGATGATACTTCCACACTTCAAAAGTCCTTTGAAGTACCTTAACACTAAAGCTAGCCGGTCTCAACCTAGTTTGTGCAGTTTTTTAAAGTTTGATATCTGCTGCTCTCAGGACGCGCGTCTGTACGGTAGGTCTGTTTTGTAGAGGGATTTTGTTTTTGATGAACAAAAGACCCAAAGTTTACCCTTAGTTTCGGGAAAAACTTGGATTTTATATTATTTTTAAGGCTTTCTCAAGTCAGATTTGTATATCTTTTGAGACCCAATATCATTAAATTTTATAAGAACAAAATCAGTAAAAACTACCTTTCAGTGGCATCACACCATCAGCATTTTGCCACCATGTAAAAATATGAAAATATAGAGAAAATATACTCCGAAAAGTTGCCTCAGAATATTAATACCATCTTAATCTTGTTCTGTCAATATAGAGATTTATTCATCTTTTTTTTAGCATTAAGACGACAACTGGGGAAACGGCTCATCTGTGTCCAAAATCTTTTCAAGCAACTCTGTGCAAGAAATCCAATAAAATAAATGGGTGAAACTTTTATATGCAGCAAATGTATAAAATGTATAATTGAAGTTATAAACACAAAATTAAAACACAATGTCTTATCACAATCATAGCACAATATAAAGCATTATATAATGATTAATAAGGTCGAATATCATTTTTATATCTATATTAGTGTATTTAACAGCTGCTGGTCTCTCACCGGCATTGTTGCAGTCGTGTTTATTGTTAAGGATGTCCTGCCATCACTAATGGACCACCACTTTGTTGCATCTTTCCTTGGGGAGTGACGGCACGTGACACATCAGTGCCACAGTAAAGACTCTCCCTCTCCATGTGTTTACTTCAGTCTGTATTAATTTATTTCTCTGCACAAATAAGACTTGCAGACAAACAACCCCCTGAGTGATGGCAGCAGTGACAGTAATAGCTGGTGGCACACAGTAATGGGGTACCACATATAATATCTGTTTGTTTAGATTATGCGGGGAAATTTATCGCTGCAGAAAAAACTATTTAGGATAATAAAAACCATGTCTTTTTGAGTGGCAGGGTAATGATAAAATAAAAACGTCTGTGACCGAGTAACTCTACTGATTCTACATGAAGATTATCCAACAGTCCTCTGTTGTCTTTAACCTTTTGTTGTGGCTATTTTTCCCCCAACAACAACAACAAAAAACAGCCACGATGATAGCAGATCATCCCTCTGAGTGACTGATAGCACCAGTGACAGAAGAATGACACCAGTGACAAAGTAATACAAGCTGTAGCTGCTGGTGTCACAGCAGACACTGGAGTTTATTCTGGGTTATTATTTTTTCTAACAACAGAAGAAGACAAGTTCTTACGAAGCTGTCGGCGTGAATAACACCAGTGACAGACCAATGACACCAGTGACAGTACAAAGCGAACTGCAGCTGCTGTCATGTGGTGACAAACCAGGATGTCAGGGTTTGTTAAGTATGTACAAGGCTAAGTTCAATTATGACAAAAACAACAAAGTATCAACTTCTCGTCAGACATGAAGCCTCTTACCTCTGCTTCCTTGGACACTGTAGGGTGGAGTTCTTCCTCCATCGCAGACGCCAGAAACCATCTGCTGCCCGTCCGACCGGTGTGACTGGAGCCTCTCGCCTACCGCTCCACTATCTTTACCCGCCGGGTCTATTTCAGCCAGCCCAGCTTGCATCCTAAGTGTGAAATTCATGGCAACGCTTGAGATTACAGCCCACAGATGACATTAGTCATTTGAGGGAGAACAG